>PVKY010002422.1:0-25663 GCA_004027775.1 Bradypus variegatus | reverse complement strand
GGGGGTTAATCTGGGATAAGGGGGCGGGGCAGAGTCGGGACGTGGTCGGGGCAGGAGGCGGGGCACTAATAGGGCAGAAACAGAGCCCCGAAGGGAGGGCCAGTTTGGGGGTGAAGCAGTGGGGAGGGCAGGAGCTGATCTGGGGGCGGGGCGGGGCCGGGGACGACGGTAAAGCAGTAGTAGGGCCAAGGGGCCCGCGTCAGTCTGGTAGGGAGAGATCTGAGGCGGAGGCCGCGGGGAGCGGAACCGGGGCTGGGACCCGGCCTGGAGCAGGGCGGGCCGGGCTTCTCACCCAGGCACTCCGTGGCCCGCGGGCTCGCTTGGAAGCCCGGGCTGCACACGCAGCGGAAGCTGCCCGGCGTGTTCTCGCAGCGCCCGGGAGCACAGGGCGGGGGCACGCGGCGACATTCGTCCATGTCTGAGGGGCATGGTGTGGGCTGGTCACGGGGTGACCCGGGAAGAACCCACCCTACCCCACCCCACCCCCGCCTCCGTTTGCCCCCTCCGCCCGGCTCACCGACGCAGTGGGTGCCCTGGGGGCTGAGCCGAAAGCCGGAGTCGCAAGCGCAGGTGTAGCCACTGGGTCGGGGGATACATCGTCCGGAGCCGCAGACCTGGGGATTGCGCTGACACACGCCCGCGGGGGGACCTGGGGGATCCATTCAGCCAGGGTTCCCCCATCCTGAATCCTCTGTCTCTTTCATCCCAGTACAATCCTCTCAGATCCTCTGCCTAAAACACCTTCGTGATCCCTCTTCTCAAGCCAAATCTTCCACCTCTGATGCCCTCTGCTTTATCACCCAACTTTCTCATTAGATCTTCTGTCTGAATCCACCCATAATGCCCGCCAAGGCCTCCTCCATCTTTAAATGTTTTGCTCTCCAACCCTCTGCTTGAGATACTTTCCTGGTACCCTCCGTGACAGATAATTATTTAACATGAACTAAGCAGTTAACTTTAAAGCCATCTCATCGACTCCTCACAATGATCCCCATTTCATTGATGAGAAAACTGAGGCCCGGCAGGTAAAATGACTCACCTAATTGACAGAGGACTTGAACCCAGGACCTTCTGACTCCAGTTCCTCATCTAACCACCACCCAGCCCTTCAAACCTTTATCTCTTCCCATTTGCTTCTTAATCCTCTGCCTGTGGCATCCCTATTTGTTCTGCCTTTGAATTGTCACTATGGAGCCTCTTTCCCCAGTGTTCATGCCTGTAATGCCCCCATTCATGTCCTGGACTCCCTTTACTGTACCTGATTCAGGGATCTCAGGACCAGGTCGGGCAGGGATGCTGGGCAAGGGAAGCTCAGGGCGGGGCCGGGGCTCAGGCCGGGACTCTGGGCGATGGGTAGGCAGAAAGCCTGGTAAGGAAGTGGGATCAGCGATTTGGGTGACCCTGCTCCTTTCTCTCCTCCTTTCCATATGGGGCTGGGGCAGCCCCTTGGAGACAGCACCCTGTCCTCGAGGAGCCAGCTCACCTGCAAAAGGCCGAGAGGTGGCAGGCGGGGGACGTGACTGACTGAGGGACACTCGGGGTGGCTCCTGGGCCAAAGGTCTGGTGTTGTAGCGGAGATCAGAGGCTGAGTAATGGTAGCCAGGGCCAGCCGGACAGATCTCCCGAAAACCCTCTGAAAACAAAGAGGAAAGGGAGGGATGGGGCAGAGAGAGGTGGAGACAGCAAGGGGGAATGAGAGAGGAAGGGGCATCTAGGAGCAGGGCTCTAGCTGGGCCAGGGCTTGGCCTGGGAATGTGTCAGGGGTTGGGTTGGATGCTGGCTTGGGGTGGGGACCTGGCCAGAGAATGGGACATCTCAGAGGCTGGGGGGAGAGGGGGCAAGGATGCTTTTCCCTCTTCAGAATGGTGCCAGGAACAGAGGTTGAGGGTGTGGTGGGGTCCTGTTTGGGGTCCCTCAGAAGCTGGGTTGGAGGCCAGGAAACAGCTCCATTGGGGGCTTTGGTTTTAGGCAGAAGCTAGATTACTAGGGAGATGTCTTGCAGAAGGGCTGCGCCTGGAGCAGCACCTGGGGCAGAGCTTACTGAAGGCACTGTCTTGGGAGCTGGGGACATCCTGAAACCTTGGGGACAGAGTTGGGCAGGCAGCATGTCCCAGAGGCTAGGGGTGGCCAAGGATGAGGTTGGCTCTCAGAGGATACAGCCTAACTTCAGGGTGATGAGTCTCAGGGGTGAGTGTGAGCAGGGATGGAGGCTGGGCCCTGGGCGGGGTCCAGTCTGCTGCTGGCGGGTCTCAGAGGTTGGGGGCGTGGACAAGGCTTGCGGGAGGCGTGCCTCAGGGTCTGGGGGCGGGGCCTAGACTGTGCCCGGAGTGCTTCTCCCTTGCGGCTGGGCCCGGAGGAGCTCACCTGAGCCAAAGGGTGGGCAGAGTTGGCAGCCCCGGCCCCAGGCCTTGCCCACGCGGCTACAGCAGCAGATCTGTTTGGTGATATTGCGCAGGATGGGCAGCGAGCAGCCGCCGTCGCGCAGCACGCGGAAGCAGGGCCCCTTTGCCTCCGAGATCACGTGCTGGGCTGCGGGAAGGAGAGAAACCGCTCAGGACGAGGGGGGATGGGGTTAGGAGTGCGGTGGGACTCAGAGAGTGCTCCCAAGGAGGGTCCGGTGGGTGGGAGGGGCACTGGGAGGAGTCTGAGAGGGTCTGAGGGAGAGCTGAGGGGTCTGGAGGTCTGAGAAGGGTTGGGGGCATGAGGAGGATCTGAGGACCTGAGGCGGTCTTCGAGGGTGTGAGGGGCAAATGAGAGCGTCTGAGAGGGAGCTGAGATTCTGAAGAAAGTCTGGTGGTCAAAGGAAGTGGAGGGTTTGGAGGGGCTTCTGAGAGCACCTGAAAAAAGTCTGGGACTCTAAAAAGGTCTATGAACTTAAAGATTTGAAGGGTTCTTAGAAGGTTTGAAGAAGGTCCAGGAAGTCTGAGGAATTCTGAGGGAGAGGGACTTGGGATGCTCTAGGTGAGGTCTGGGGGCAGGGCAGGTGGGAGATGCAGCCTCGGCGCCCCTCCCAGCGGCTCACAGATGCAGCTGCTGCGGGACGAATCGAGTAGGAAGCCGTCAGGACACACGCACGTGTACCCACCGCGCGTGTTCGCGCACTCCCCATGCTGGCAGCGCCCGACTGTCGCGCATTCATCCACATCTGTAAGGGAGAGGTGAAGGCGGAGTCGGGGACCCAGGCCCGCCAGCCCCGCCCTCTGCCTCCCTCCCACCCCCGCACCCTCTCACCTTCGCAAGACCCATTAACCCTTTCGAAGCCGGTTGGACATGGTCTATCCCGGGCGCCCACTCGGTCGGAGTTCGCTGTGGACACAGGAGGGGAGTGGGGCTCAGGGCGGGTGGGCGGAACAAGAATGGATTGGGACGAGAGGGCTTGAAGGATGCTGGGTGTGGCTTGAGTGCCGGGTCAGTTTAGGTTAGAGGTCTGAGAAGGACAATGTGGGAGATGTCAGAAGTGCGTGGGTGGGACCAAAAACAGGTGAACGTGGCTAGAACTTGGGAACGCGGTTTATCTCTGGGCTGGGGACCCCGAGAGGCGGGAATGCTACCCTTCCCCAGCTCCGAGCACCTCCGGGACGTCCTGGGGCTTACCCAGGTGCTCCGAGCACGGCTGACAGTCATGAACGCCCCAGGCCAAGCCGGCCCCCCCGCAGCAGACCTCCTGTGTCCGAAGCCCGGGCAGCGGGGACGCGCACTGCAGAGAAGCGTTGGGTGAGCGCGCCCCTGCGCGATGGCACGCTTCAGGCCCCTCCCCACCCGTCTCCTCTCACTTCGCCTCGGCGCAGTTCCCGAAAGCAGTAACCGTAGCCCGAGGCGTCCGTGTAGCGCTCATCGCGGGGCCCGCTCTGGGCCAGCACCGTGTAGGGCGCTGCCGCCTCCGCCCGCGCCGCTGCCTGAGCTCGCGCCACCGCCTCGGCATCCGGCTCTTCCCAAGGTCCGGACACACGCTCCACCTGGTGCACCACCACCGACGCCTCCTGCGGGTGCTCCACGTGGACACTCACCATAGACGCCACGCCTGCGGACGCACGACCCGGTCAGGGGCGTCTACGCAGGTTCTTAAGGACTGGGACTAGGAATGGGGTGAAGGGCGAACGGTTAAGGGAAAGGCGGGAAAGATGGAAGCCAGAGGCGAGGTGTGGATAAAGGGGTCACAGAGGTCTCCGGCCTCGCTCTCCTCACCGTGCTCGTCGTCGCGGTGGTTGGTCAGTGGCATGGTGTACACCGAGCGGGTGAGGCCCGGCATGGCCGGGGCTGGGGGCCGCGCCCCCGAGGAGTGCAGCTGACAGAACTTGCCCGCGAAGTCCGGCGGACAGAGGCAGCGGTCGGGCTTCACGCACACGCCGCCGTTGTGACAAATCAAGGGACACAGGACTGGGGGGAGGAGCGGCAACACTCAGGGTCGGCACCCCTGGGACCAGCGGACCCAAGTTAGCTCAGTCGTTCAGCGACAACGCCCTCTGGGAATCACTCGGTTCTAGGTCGCTCCGCCCATCTCGGTGTTGAGACCCTGGCCACGTGCATGGCCCCGCCCAGCCGCGCAGCCTATAGCCCCACCCACGGGGTCGGTAGCCACGCCCCTTGCTCACCACTCACTTGCGTGAGGCCCCACCCCCGCTCTCTGGTCCGGCAGATTCCACTTTCTGGCTAAATTCGCGGCGGTCCAGTCCCGACAGTGCCGACCCCGCCCATTGACTCGGCCCCGCCCACTCTAACTCGGTTTCCTTTAGCACGTAGCTCCACCCTCACAGGATCCTTTCCTGTTCCAGTCCCGCCTCCTCAGCCCTGGTCCCTTCCATTGACTCAAACCACATTTTAGCCACGCCCGGGCACCACTTCTTCCCTCCTCCCCAACTCTGTCTCCTTAGCATTCGAGGCCCGCCCACACCCCTTCTGACGGGGTGCACCAGGTTCCAACTCCGCCTACCGGCTGCACACCTCTTGGCTCCGCCCATATCACCTTCAACTTCCACGGACAGGATTTTAAGCCCCGCCTATCAAGCCTTCTAACATGCTGCTTTTAGCCCCGCCCGTCTCCCGTTCCTTGCGCTGATTTGCCCCGGCCCATTCGCTTACGCCCCTCCCACCCCCCTTCCCGACTTTCCAGGCATCCTAGCCTTGCCCACTTCCCCTCCAGCTCGGGCTCCGGAGTTCCAGCCCCTTCTTTTTTGACTCTGGGGCGGGGCAACCAGCGGGAACGAGCCTCCTTTCCCCTCTGCGCGCCCTCGCTGGGCCCCAGGCCACCTCTGGGCGGGGCCCTGCCAGCTGTGCGGCGGGGTAAACAAAGAGAAGGGTGCGGCGGGGGCAGGGCGGCGGCTCCAAATTCCGGACCCTTGGGGAGTCCCGGACCCGTCAAGCCAAAGGAGGCTGGACGTGTCCTGTGAGGGCACCCCCTCCCCTCTCTGTCTCCCGGGGCCGCCAAGAACAGCTGGAGACAGCTGTGCGGAGGGGAAGGAGGAAGCAGGCCGCCGAGGCTGTCCAGGGAGGAGTGTGTGGGACTCCGAGCCACAACTGGAGAGAGAAAAGCATGGGGAGAGCGCCCTCAAATTAGAAGAGGAAGGTGGCTGGAGTCCTGGGAGGAGATGAGCTGCAAAAAGGCTGGCACTGTGGGGTTCAAGGTTTCTGGAATGGAGAGAGAAACTAGCCAGAAGGAAACTGAGGTACCCTTTCAGCAGGAGTCCTCTGAAACATTTTGGGAGGAGTTATCTAGAAAATACAAGACCCTAGGGCCTTCTATGGGGGTGGTCAATTTGAGGGTGCTGAGAACAGGATTTAGATGGAGAATTGGGATTATTTGTCATCCCAGCACATGGAAAACTCATGGCTGGGAAGATCCAAGGATCCTGAGATGCTCCTGCCCTACCTCCATCCCAGATATGGGATTTGGGGCCCAAATCTTTTGACTGTTGGTTGCCTGAGGGGAAGCAAGCATGGTTTTTGGAGTCACTTTGGAGAATCAGCTGATGACACCAACTCTGAGGTCCTCTGAAGAGAGATGGGATCAGAAGTTGCTGGGAAGGGGGTCAGCTTGGAAGAGCAGGACTTGGAGAACCAGGAAACTAGGAATCTCTGATGGGACTAGGGTAGGCTCAGTGGAAATATAAGAAAATAGGAGTCTTTTGTGGGAAAATAATTCAAGTGGGAAGTGGAGTTACCACTAATATAGGACTCAGTCTGGAGTTTTTCTGGGAAGTGGAGAGGGGTAGCTGAAGGACAGAACTACCAGAATATGGAGTTCTCTAGTGAGGGGCATGGTTTGGGGTCATGGTGTACCTTAGAAGAATGGGAGGGAAAATTCTGGAGAAGCTGGTCTCTGGAGTGTTTTCAGGGATGGGGAGGGGACTTAAGGGTCTGGAGATAGAGGCTCCGGGATCCTCTAGATAGAGGAGTTAGGACAGGACTCCAGGTGCTCCAATAGGAGTTCTTAGTTGAGTGGCAGGGCCTAGGAGAGGCTAAACCATGAATCAAGATTCCAAATTGGATGAGGTCTCTGCATGGGGTGGTTGGAACCCATCCAGCCTTGGGGGCATTTCCCAGCCTCCAAGGGCACTTCTCTGTGTGCTATTGGCCTGAATGCAGGCCCCCAGCATAGCTCCCTGGTGGCGCCCACACCCGGGGCCAGCCCCTAGACTGGTAGGGCCAACTCCATGCTCCACGCCCCTGGAGGAATGGGGAGCCAAGGACTTCGGAGTCCTGCCGAGGTCAGCCCCCCTTCACATGCCCCTCCTTGCACCTCCAGGGGCCTGGCACCCGCCTGGGCACGGCGCCTGGCACGGGCGCGTTGGAGCTGGGCCGGGAGGGAGTGGAGGAGAGAGGAAGGGGCGGAGAGAGGGAGTGGCAGTGGGCGGGGCTCAGGCGGGAGATGAGCTCACGCCGGCCCGGGCTGGGCTGGCTGGGGGCCAGGCTGGGCGAATTCTCGGCGCCAGGGGCCCGCACTCCCCACTGCGGAGGGCCTGGGAGGTGGGAGCAGGGAGGCCCCGACCCCGGAGAAACTGTCTTCCCCCGTGCCTTGGGGCCAACAGGTGGCGCGCCCTCTTCACCTCACCTGAACCCCCGGGTGCTCCCCATCTCCAGCGGTGCATGGCACGCACCCTGCTCCTAGCTTCTCCGCCCCCAGAGGGCGCCCCTTCCCCCAGTCCTCCTATCTGGATTTCTCTCGCACGTGGGATCTCTGCAACACAGGGGCCTGCAGAGGACCTCCCTTTCTGGATGCTTTACCTCTCGGGATAACTTTCCTCAACTCCGTCTTCCTCCTCACACGCACTCCCATCCCAGAATTCCCTAAATCCTCCCACCCAAAGTTCCCAGAAACTGAGACCCCACCCACCCCCCGCATCGCTGAAACTCTCTCTCTTGGTCCCCAGAGACCCCTTACTTACAATCTCAAAATTTGGGCTCCCTTCTCAAATGCCCCCAGACCCCTCATTTCGGGGATCCTCCACCTTAACTTAAAAGCATGAAAGTCGACCCCAATCCCCTCACGTAGGACGCCGCAGGTCTCAGAGAACCCTTTTACTTGCAAAAAAAACCCACAAAACCCACCCCACAAGCCAGGAATTTGGGGGTCCCCTTCGCCAAATACCCCAGGGATTTCTCCGCTCTCCCGGACATGGAGTTCCCAGTTCCCCAGAGATCCTCCTCCCCCAGGACTCCCTCCCTCGGGACCACCTCCCCGCACTCACAGGCGCGGAAGCCGGGTCCCCCCGGGGCCGCCCCGCCGGGCGCGCCGCTGTCCACGCTGGTGGCGTTGCGGGGCGCGCAGGTCGGGGTACAGCGGGAGCCGGTGGGCCCGTGGACGCAGTGCAGGCCGCACACGGCGGGGGTGAAGCGCACACGGAGGCGCTCTCGGGGCCGGCCCAGCCCGGGCTGCGACCCGAGCAGCGCCAGCA
This sequence comes from Bradypus variegatus, assembly GCA_004027775.1. Lineage (NCBI taxonomy): Eukaryota > Metazoa > Chordata > Mammalia > Pilosa > Bradypodidae > Bradypus > Bradypus variegatus. Next base: position 17,771 of record PVKY010002422.1, on the reverse strand, counting down.
GCACCAATAGCGACACCCAGAGCAGCTGCGCGCCGCCCGCCATGGCTGCAGCGCCGCGCTCCGCCGCGCCGCCGCCCCAGCCCGCCCGAGGGGCCCGGCCGCGCCCGCCCGCCCGCGGGGGAGGGCGGCCGCGCCTCCGCTCAGGCCCCCCCTCCCCACCACTCCTTCCCCGGCGGCCGCGCGGGGGCGCGTGGGGCTGGGCGCGCAGCCAGAGGCGCGCAGGCTGGGCGCTAGACTCGCAGGGGGGAGGGGGCGCCCCCTCTGTCCCCGCCTGCTCGCACCAACAAGTGAATGGGGCCCGCAGGGGAGCGGCGAGGAAGGGAACAGGTGGGGGCGGGCGGGTTTCCCTTAGACAGAGCTAAATTCATAAAGAGGAAAGAGTCGTGGGGGCCTCATTTGGGGAGGTGGGCAAAGGATGACTCTCTGCCCTGGGCGCAGAGAACGGGGGCTTCATCTGGGTAGGTGGCAAATCTAAGGGGGCAGGAGAAGTGTAGGTGAATCTGGGCACATGAAGGAATTGAGGGTCCTGATCCTGGGCAGAAGGCTGGGGTGCCGGTGGAGGGCACATCTGAAAAGACAGTCACATCTGGCCAAGATCCCCCCCCAACACCTGGTGGGAGAAGTCAGAATGGACTGAGTGAAGCAGTGAATTGAGGCTGTGGGCGGGGGTCCTCACATCTGGACCGAGCCCCACATCTGGAAGACTTTAGGGAGGAGGGGACACATCTGGGCTGAAGGCCACAGCCGGAGAGGAACTTTTGAGGGTGGTTGAGACTAGGGTGTTCTAGCCCCCCGGGGGGGGGCGGGGAATAAGGGGGTGGGAGTGCCGAGCGGGAGGAGGGCAGGGGGTAGGGTACAGGAGAGCAGGAGGAAAACCTTTGTCCCCAGCCGCCCCCCAATCTTGAGCGTTCGGTGCCCGGGCAGGCGCCAACCCGCACAATCGCTTTTGTTGTCTGGGCTGGTTGGGCCGCGCTCTCCGCGGGGCCAGCGCCCCCCTCTTTGGCCGCGGGTGGCCAGGACGCCTGGCTTCCCGGCCCAACCCCCGCGGGTCAGCGCCTCTGGCCGGCGTCTGGTCCTGTCCCAGGCTCACCTCTCACGGCTGGACGCCGGGGTCCCTGGAGGGGGCCGCGTCCTCGGGGGGGGGGCTGAGCTACAATGAGGGGCGGGTAGGCGGCAGCTGGACCGTGGGAACCAGACGGCTTTATCTGGCCCGGAACCCCCCGCCCCCGGGCGGAGGAAGGGCGGGTGTTCTTACCCCGGGCCTGGCCGGCGGGGACGCGCTGTGGTGGGGGCCTCCTTCTCAGCAGTGCCCGGGGCCCCGGCCCGCGCGGCCGCCGTCGCCTCAGCAGGGCTCGGGCCTCCTGCAGCCTGGATGGGAGGAGCGGAGAAGGCGCTGTCGCAGCGGTTAGGAAACCCGCGCTGGAAGGGGCCTCAGTCGCCGGGAGAAGGTCTCTGGGTAGTTGCTCTGCACCCTCCCTCCCAGCCCCTTACCAAGACCCTGTCCTGAGCGAGCTTCAGACGCTTGGAGAGAAACAAAGACCCGCGGGAGAAACAGAGATGAGGAGACAGAGAGGAAGGGGGTGAGAGAGAGGAGAGACTAGACATGCAGAGACAGAGACAGAAAAAGAGAGAGGTACATAGAGAAAGAGTCAGGTACAGATGAGAGAAACAGAAAGTGAGGCGCAGATGAGACAGAGCAGCAAAGAACAAGAGGAAGGGTAACAGTACAGAGAGAGAGGAGAACATGGGTGAGGAGACAAGAGATCCAGGGAGCAGACAGAAAAAGGTGTGCCGGGAAACGGTGGGACAGTTAGGAGCTCCCCAGGATCTGGCAGGGGCGGGGTGGCACACTCACGTCAGTTGCTGCCAGTTAAGGGACACCTGTCTCTTCCTCACGCTGGGGCTGGGCAGCGTTTTTGGCAGGCAGCTCTGGACCCTGCAGGAGACTTTGGAGACAATCAGACACTAAGTGTGTGTGTAGGGTGGGGGAGAGGGTGAGCACCTCTCTCGACCCCATGTGTCCAGGTGTTCAGCTAGGAGGGTTGGGGAAGGGAGCCCTCAGTCCCTCTGTTCCTACCCCTTTCACCCCCACCCATGTCCCACTAGGAAGAACCCACCTCTGATGCAGCGACTCCTCGCGGACGTTCGGCCTGAGCAGCAGCGACAAGCAGGGAGGCTATGGTTAGAGGGGTGCCGGTCACACAGACACCTAGTGCCCGGGAACTCCCAAAGGGGTGTTACAGGGGGGAGGGGGAACCCAAAATTAGGCCTGAGGGAGTTCAAAATAGCTGTTACACTATCTTGAGGCACTTCTCTTGGGGCCTCAGTTTCCCCATCCAGCAATGGGAGGCAAACTGGTTTAGACTCAACAAGAGTGAAAGTCACAGCAACTCCTGTTTGTTTGGGGGAGTGGGTTTTAGAGGTAAGGTTTTATTGGAAAAAAAACAATTTCACAGGGGATTTCTAAGGGCAGTTCCAGGCTGGGAGTGTCTGGGAATCTAGGACCCCGCCTCTCCCGGTACGTCCCTGTCCTGGACTCCACCGCCATCCCGCGCGTGACCAGCAGGTGACGCCATTTCCACAGGACTCAGTGGCTGGGATGGGAGGTCTCCCCTTTGATTGAGGGTCCAGCACGGTGCTGAGGTGGAAATAGGTGCAGAAGGAGCCACGGCCCGGGACTGGGAGACCCAAGGCCTGAGTTCTAGCTCATTCCCGCCCTTCCACGTTGTATATCCTGGTGCCAGCGTCTCCTAGTCTCTGGGCCTCAGTTCCCCCCTGCCCAGGAGGACAAGGTTTCGTTTCAGCGCCCAAAGGGTCTCAGATTCTGGGTGGCGGAGCTTCCAGCTCGGGCGCAAGTGTTTCCCGACCAAGGGTCCCCCAGACAAGTCCATGATTCCCAGGCTGAGGGGGGCAAGGAGCGAAGCCATTCGTGCAAGCCCCGAGAGAAGGGCAATGAGGGTGGGTTGGAGGCGCTGCGAAGGGGACGTTCGATACATAGGACGCTTCCAGTCGGGTGGAGCCCAGTGGGGGAAGAGGCCGCTCCGCTGGGAGCCTCCGGACCCCCGATCCTGCCGTCTTCCCTCCCGCCTTCTCCCGGGGTTAACCCCTTCCCGGCTCCGCCCCCGACGCGGCTCGAGTTACTAAACGCATTCGCAGAGACCCAGGCGGGAGCAGAGCCTGGGGCCTTTGTAACGGAGCGCGGAGCGCGCGGCCGCGGGGCGGGAGTGGGGGTGCTGGGCAGACTGTTTCTATCTCGTCACCCGCAGGCTGGAAGAGAGCTGTAACCCCCAAATCTATAGGAAACCCTGGAATCTCTCGCTGCGAAATCACTGGTACTTCACTCAATGCTGAAGTCCCATAATTGTAGGAAAATCTGAGGACCCCGTCCCCCCAATTCCCCACAAGTCCCTCATCAACTCCAGACTCCACGTTTTCCTACCACCTTTGAAAAACCCAACAGTCCCTTTTGATTAATCCAGGCGCCCCCAAACCCTAGAAAACCAGGACATCTCAACACCTATTCACAAAGTTCCCTCATAAACCTCCCCATACCCTTCTTCCTAGAACATCCAAGAAACTGGGGGAACACAGGCCCCACCCATCTCTCGAGCATCCTAGAATTCAAAGCCCTAAACCCACATAAACTGGGTACCCTTCCCCTAATAAACTTCCAATTTCCCTGGAGTCTTAACCATCTCCCCCACACCGGAGGGAAATTCCTTCCCTTAGTATTTTAGTTCGCCCCAGATTCTAACCCCTACAAAATAGGGGGGTGGGGGTGGTGTCTATAAATCTGGGAGTCCTGACCCTTTCACCCTCACACCTAAGCAGTGGGCTCGTATTCCCCTAAATCCGAAAGTCCTGGTCCTCCGGGACCACCAGATTTATGGGATGGAGCAGACCCAAGGAAGAGGGGGACACAGCGGGGCTTACCCGGCCGGGCGGCCCGGGATCACCGCGACCTCGACGGCCTGGTTGGGTCTGGGGCTCGCTGCGGAGGCGGCGGCGGCGGCTGCGAGGAGCAGCAGCAGGAGCGGCGGCAGGGGGGGACGGCGGCCGCCGAGGCCAGGCCGCCGCATCGTGTCAGGCGCCGCGTCCCCCTCCAGGCCCGCGATCTGTCCAGCAGGTCGGGCTCAGCGCCGCCCGCCCCTGGGTGCCCGCCCCCGCCAGAGGCAGACTCACTTTCTCCATCGCCTAAGCCACCGGCTGCGAACTTCCAGCCAACCAGAGCCCGGCTCCGCCAGGGGGCGCTCCCCTTGCAGCCAATCGGGAGGCCGCAGGGGAGGGGCTGGAGGGACAGGTGCGGGGAGGGGTCGCAGGGGAGGGGCCTTCCGTTCTCCAAACTGTGTGGGGAAGTCAAGAGTCCGGGTACTGAGTGACCGCCCGTGAATCCGAGGCCCCCAACTAACTGTGGGAGTGCTGGGGCCGCTCCCGCGACTGGGAAGGAGGCGGAGGAGATGGGCAGGGTCCCCCACGCTAACCTCCGGCTCACAGGACTCATCCCTCCATCCACAGTTATGGGAGAATTCCATCAGAATTTGTTTCCTGGTTATTGTCGATGCTGGAAGCCCCCACGGGTGCCCACTCCCCACACGAGACATTCAGGATTCTGGGAACGGGAAGCGAATTTGCACTGGGCCCCACGCCCGCCCCCTGAGAGTCCCGAACCCACATTGGACCTTCCCAAAGGATCTGCCCCCTTCTCAAAGCCCTGAACTGCCGGAATTCCAGGCTTACTACCTGAAAAAAGCTTGTTTCTCAGAGAGCTGTAACCCCGCCCTTTGGATGTTCAGATGGCCTAGACTTGGCTCTTAGGGGATTCCTGGCTCTGACCCTTTCCTCTGAGCCCCCTTCACCTGCTGCCCACAGAGGTTTCCAGACCTCTTTCTCTGCTTGTATCTTGCAAGGCTCCTAAGAGCAACCATCCCACCCTCAGAATTGCAGACCCTGCCTTGGAGAGTCCCAGTCCCCTCCCTTCTGAAGGACCTCAGGCAGCAGAGGCCTCTGGGTACAGGGGGTCTAGGTCCCATCTGCACTCCCTTTAGTGGGTTCCCGGCTCCAAGTCCTGCTCACCTCCCAACTCAGAGGGCCTCAAGGCCAGCTCCTTCTCCTTATTATAAATTAAAGGCACCACAAGCCTCGCCTCGCTTCTCCCAAAGGCACTGCCCCCAAAGGTTCAGGCCCCGCCCCCTGGGGTTCAGTCCACACCCCTTCCCACAGAGAATTGGGGCCCCGCCCCACACTTAGGATCCCAAGCCCCACATCTTTCAAGTTTGCCCTTCCTCAGGGGAGGGGGGTTCCAGGCCCCATCTCTCTCTTAAGTTTGGTCCTTAAGGTTTCCAGTTCTGTGACGTTTGCCCCGCCCCCAGTCCAGGCTCCACCCACAAAAGGCACTAGGCCATGCCCCTGATGGCAGGTCACCCCAGACCCACGAAGAACAGCAATGTCCCCACCCCCTGCCCTGACGAGGGACCCCTCGCAGACCCCACCCTCCCTCAGTGAGACACAGGCTGACTCACAGCCACATTCACACCATTATTGCCACCTACAGCAAGTCACACCTCCATCCCACGCTGACGCCCAGAAATCCGGGCCTACCCACCATCCCGGGCCACGCCGCCCTCCAGAGCAGTGACGACGGCACTCTGCCTCACTCGCGGCCATTCGTGGGCAGTCTCCCCACAATGGTGGGGGGAAGTGTGCCACCACGTGCCCGGCTCTGCCCACTGATTGTGCCCCCTCTTCGGTCTCTGTCTGGCCCCCAGAGTTCCCTGCCATTTCCCCCCTCTCCCCCTCCTACCCTGTGGCCGGAGCATCTGCTCGGGGGCGCTGTAGAAATTTCTCCCTTCAGCCTGGGATCCAGGGCATCTTCAATGCTAGTTGCTAGGCAACAGCCTCTGGCTCATCACTGCTGCTTCCGGGGATGGCATCGGCTTCCCTTCCCCCCAGAATTTGGACTCCCCCAGCTTCCAGTCCCTCCAACTCAGTGCCCTGATCTTCCAGGCTGTGACTGTTTTATTCCTTGGAACTTGATCTTATTTCAACCCTTCAGAATCCCTCAGAGTGCTAGACCCCTGGCATTCCAGAATCTTCCTCCCACTCTGTACTCTCCCCCTTCCCCCACCGTTTTATCCCTGCAATTTAAAAATAATCTTCAGCGGTCCAGGTTCTCTGACATTCCAGATCTCTCTCAGTTCTAGAATCACCAGCCATCCAGAAACACAAGTGTTCCGGATTCCCTAGCATGAGCAAAATGAGCTCAATATTCTAGATCTCTGGACATGACAAAACATCCCCAAATTCCAGACACCCTGGCAGTCCAACCCTCTATGTTCTAGACTTCCCAATATTCAAATATCCTGTGTTCTGAATGCAATGTCATGTAAAAACAAATCCTTTTGAGATTCACAGGCATTCCAGAATACCCAGGTTTTAAAATCAGTAACCTTCTAAACCCCAGTTTGTGTTCTAGATTCTCTGGCAAGCCAGAATCCCCTGCTGTAATGGATCTCTAGAAATGCAAACAAACTCTCTAGGGCTCTAGTAAGGCTGACATTCCAAAATACCCCATTGTGGTAGATTGAGTTATGTATTCAAAAAAAACCATACTCCGAATCCCATGCCTGTAGGTGTGAACCCATTGTAAATGGGAGCTTTTGACGATGTTTTTTGTCAAGGTGTGGCCAACCGAATCAGGATGGGTCTTAATTCTATTACTGGAGGCCTTAAAAAGGGAAAGTCGTAGGAGGAGTGTAACCCAGAAGAGAAAGGAGAGGACATCCCCATGTGACAGGAAAGTCAAGGAACCCCAACGGTTGCCAATCCACCAGAATGCTACTAACCGCAAAAGGAAGCAAGCCTTTCAGTCCCTGAAGAGGTGAGACAATAAATTTCCATTGTTTAAGTGAACCCATTGTGTGGAACTGTAAACTAAGATATCTGTGTTCTAGATTTCTCAGTAATCCAGATCCCTCTATGTCCTCTAATTTTCACTATTCCAGAATCCCTGGCATGCAAAATATCCACACTGATGGAGATTCACAGTTATTCTAGAATACTCTGCTCTAGAATTTTCTGGCTTTCCATATTCTTTTGTCAGAAACCTCTAGTTTTGGATTCTGTGGTATACAGGGGAGAACCATAATATTGCACTCCAGAATATCTCTGTTCTAGATTCCCTAACATTCTTGACCACTCTTCCTCATGTTTCAGAAGCTCTAGCATTCCAGAAAACCCAGGCATTCTAGAATTTACACTTTTTAAAATCTCTTGCCCTATCTCTTCTCTTTATTAACCCAAAGGAAAAGAGGCCAAAAACTCCCCAGAGGAGGTGCCATAGAAAACAGACACTATTTGGGGAAAAGAAAAAATCCCACTTATGTGTCTGGTCTGTGGTGAGCTAGCCCTGTCCCACACATCCTCTCTGGTGTTGTCAGGGAAGGGAAGAGACTGGGAAGCCAGGGGGCTGGACAAGGTGTTTGTCATGGTGAAGTTCGGTGAAAGAAAAATCCTGTACTTGACACCTGTGTTCCTGCCTACCTGTAGTCACTCTCACCTCCTTGAGGTAAGGGCACCCTGCACTCTCCTCTCCTTTCAGGAACTCCTCCACCCATTCCATATGGGGCTGCCTTACCTCCTGGCTTGTGAGAGCACGTGACCCAGGCTGGCCCAATGGAAGCCCTTCATCACACACCTATGGAGATTGGTTCAGGGATGGCCACATGGCCTGCTTCAGGCCAGTGAGAACCATTCCTGGAAATTTTTTGCTGCTGTTAGAGGAAAAAGCTACCATGGAGCTACCTGGAGTCATCTTGGCACCCACCCAGGTGAAAGCCTGATTAAGAATGACACAGCCCAGAGGAAAGCAAAGCTGACAGATCTTGGAGTGTTTGAACCTCTGCATCCTGCCATGCCTAAAGCTGGCATCAGAGTGTACGCCAACACGTTCCCTTCTTGTTTAAATCAGGAGAGCCAGATGTCCCTCACTCTGCAGCCAGGGACCTGGTTGGACCCCACGATGCCCCCTTCCCTTCCTGTGGCTCCCCAGACCCTCCAAGAATCCAAGCAAGGTGTTGGCAGTGAGAACTTTATTGTGAGGAGGGAGAATTTGGCTTCAAGAAAAGGGGGAAGGTGACAGTGACCACCCTGAGGAGGCTCTGGCCCTGAGCCTGGGGGTCTGACTGGAGGAAGCAGGAGGCACCTGCGGCCCCCACAACCAGGGCATCCAAAGGCATCACGGTATCTGTGTTCAGAAGGAAGTTTCATTGAGCTTTGTCTTGGGGGATGTGAGGGGAGCCCCGAGACCTGTGGAGGGCCGAGGGGCTGGTGTTGGTGGCCGTCGGGGCTCCGGCCCGCTCCGCACCAGTTCCTGGCAGCGTTCCACGAAGCTGCCTCCCCCACGGCGCCGGGCCTCAGCCTGCGGGGGGCTGGGGCTCTCACGGTGGCCAGACAGGGAGGTATTGCTGGAAGCCAAGTGGAGACTGGGAAGGAAATCAGTGCAGGTCATCATGGGGCAGCTGGTCCACTCTTCCCCCAAGGCCACCATCGCCCTCTCTCCCCCTATTGCACAGAAAGGGAAGTGGGGTTCCTGCTACCTGGTGAGAGAGGTGCGGGATGAGGGGCTGGGGAGGGAGGCCCGCGAGGATCCCAGTGGGGCTAGCTCGCACTGCTCCAGCTGTTCCATCAGCTCTTCCTCTGTCAGGCCACCTGCTGCAGGGCAGGGGAGCAGGGTCAGGGGGCAAGACAAGGGTCACAGGGCAAGGGGCAGGGGTCAGGGGTTGGGTAGGACCAGAGATTCAAAGATTAGGGGAGAAGAGTCAGCAAGGGACAAGTTGGAAGGCAGAGAAAAGGGGTTAAAGGACAAGGGACCAGAAGTCAAGGGCTTGGGAAGAGAGAGGCTGAAGAAGTAGACTGTGGAGAGGGGTTCAGAGGGGGCCTGTGGGGACTTGGGACAGGGCTGAGGTGGGGCAGGGAATACCAGGGGCCTGGCCAAGGCCATCCATGGCGGTGGTCAGGTCCCACATGGCCAGACTGCCATTGGCCTGGCCAGTGAGCAGGTAGCGCCGGGGCCGTGAGCCAAGCCGCCGGGAGCCCTCGCACTCGAGCACCGTGAAGGCAGTGGTGGGGGAGCCATCCACCGAGCGCACAGAGCACACCCTGAAAGGGGGAGAGGGCATGAGGGGCCTCCGGCTGGGAATGGCCTCTGTTCCCACCCCTCCTGTTGACCCCCAGTCCCCTGTGCCCACCCCAACCTCCTCCTCTCCTCCAGCAGCCCCCACCATGGCCCTGGCCCTGCACCACCACCGCAGGCCCCCAACTGGCCTCAGGATTTTTCCCCCAAATCTGCTCCTGTTTCCCATTCCCATCTTGGGAAGGCCCCACCTAAGCCTCGTCCTGGATGCTCCCTCCAGCTCCTGTCATTCCCCATGGCCGGCCCCCGGCCACCTGACCCCTCCCCAATCCCCCCGTGGTCCAGCTCTACCCTCTCCCTCCAGGCCCCTGTCCCAGCCTCCTCTGTGGGCTCCTAGTGTCCTCTCCAACCTCCAATCCACCCCCGCCCAGCAGCCCTGGCTCCCCAGTGCATTCATCTCCCCCATACAACAAAGTCTCATCTGCCCAGTAGGGTTGACAAGGCTCTGCTGACCTCTGCAGCCCCATCCTGCCCTCCAGTTCCACACTCCAAGCCAACAGGTGCTTCACTGGGGACATGATGCGCCCTTCCCAGCCTTCGCCATGCTGCTCCCTCAACCTGCTACTCCCTTTCCTCTCCCCTCTTTCTTTGGCTCATTCCAATTTACCTTTCAAGTCTCTGATCAGAGTCCCCTCTTCAAGAAAACCTTCCCTGGCCCCCTTCCCAGGCTGGGGAAGCACCTCCTCTGGGCTCCAAAGCTTTGCGTGCCTCCCCCATCCTACCGACCCCTCTGCCTGGGCCTCCTGCATCCCAGCTGGGGCTTCTCCCAACACTGCCCTGTTTGAGGTCAAACCCAGGGGCTAGGGTTTCTCCAGCTTCACTCCCACCCCACACGTCACAACTTTGGTATCTCCAACCCCCAAGCCTACAGGCCTGTCCTCCTTCCCAGCCTTTGCTCCTTCAGTGCCCCTTGGCCTGGGCAGCTAGCATCTGGCCTTCTCCTCTGAACACCCTCCCTCCTTGACGGCTCAGTGCTCACCGCTGACCAGTGGATGAGAGGCGCACGAAGAGCTGGCTGGCGCTGGGCACCACCTTCTGAATGAACACTTGCTGGTCATCCCGCTCACCATAAGGGCCTGGGCCAGGAAGGGTGGGGGTCAGGGCCAGCTCCCCTCCCTGCAGCTGAGCCCCTCCCAGGACTAGGTCCCCAACCCCAGACTGCTGGAGTTGGGCAGGGTCAGAGAGGGTGGGGGGCAGCGGCAGGCAATGGGGTACAGGAATGCAGGTCAATGGAGGTGAGGTCACAGGGCGGGCAGCAGTCAAGAGGAATTAACAGGGGCCTAGAGTCAGCTGGGGGGTTGGAAGGGGTCAGTGGAGGTCAATGGGGGTCAAGAGTCATGGGGTGGGACCTAGGTAAAGGTCAATGAAGGCCAACCAGGCCAGCTGGGTGGGGCAGGAGAGGTCAACAGGTGGATCAGGTGGGGGTCAGTGGAGATCAGGGGTAAGCTGGGGTCAGGCAGACTCAGTGGGGTTGGGGGTCAGGGGCCAGTGGGCACCAATGTCGTTGCCAGCACTGCAGCCGCCATGCCCGTCGGCCGACTCCAGTGCCAGGATCTTGAAGGAAGCGAGTGGGGTGGAGCCAGGCTGGGTGGAAATCATGCCGCGGAAACGAGTCACAGACCACGTCCGCACGTGGTTGTTGTCGGCACAGACTGAGGAGGACAGGGCATGTCACGATCCTTTTCCCCGTAATTTCCAATGGTCAAAACTCCTGTTCCAAATAGTTCCGGAGCCTGATCTCACGTGACCCCATCCACAGCCCCCACCCGGGTCCTGTCCTCCTTGGTCACCTGCTTTCTCCAGCGTGCAGCCCCTTGCTGTCTCCTGGCTCCCACTTCTGCTCGCCCAGTGTTTTTCCCATATTAGTCAGAGCAATCCTGGGGCAATCATGGCCTTCTCCAGCTCGGAACCCCTCATGGCCCCCAGCTCCCTCATAGAAAAAGCCCAAGTCCCCTCCACGGCTTTGACAGGGTTCCACTGACCTGCCCCCGGCACCTCCACTCCCTGTCGTTCACCTCACTGCAGCCACAGGGCCTCGGCTCTTGCTCAAACCCTCCACACAGCCTCCCACCTCAGAGCCTCTGCAATGGCTGTTCCCTCAGCTTAGGATGTGTCCCCCCCTCCCCAGCTCCCTGAGCCGCACAGCTCATCACCCCGTTTCTGCTCAAAGGTCCCTCCTCAGAAAAGCCTTCCCTGAACCACCCACTCTCCATAACCCTCAACTCTCTAGCCAGCCACTCACGCAGCTTTATTTTCATTCATAGCACTTATTGCTATTGATCTATAGATTTATTTGTTAATTCATTGCAGGGTGTTCCTGCTAGAATATCAGCTCTGGGGGTGCCAGGACTTTGCCTGTTCGGTCTTCTAGGCCTCCCCTGGGCCTAGAAGGGTGCCTGGCTCACAGCTGGTGGAAGTGATTGACTCTACCAGCCCCCCTCCGATTCACTCTCCTCCAGATTGTGCCCCTTCTAAGTATCCCTCCCGTTTCCATAACTCCCTCCCTGCTTAAATTTCTCTCCCCTCCAGAAGGCTTCACCCCCACAGTGTCCCTTCCCAGGGAAAGCCTCTCTCCCTCCAGCTGGGGTCGCGTCCAGGGACCGCCCGCGAGGCCCACCTGAGATGAGGTGCTTCTCAGAGAGCATGATCTTGGTGACGGGGCTGCGGTGCACAGTGAAGGTCTGGAAGAGCTGAGGCCCCGAGCCCACGGTCTCGGGGTGCTGCACAATGACCCGCACACCTCCCGAGCTCGTGCCATAGGCAATCTCGATCCAGTTCCCACTGTCGCCTGGCGAGGGACCCAGGAGAGGAGAGATGGTCAGGTGAGGGCCGAGGATGGAGAGAGGGGCAGGGTCGCGGAGAGACAGAAACCACAGCAGAGGGAAAGGACAGACAGACAAAGAATAGGGACTGGGTCACAAAGCAAGGAGAGAGGGTGAGAGGGTGGCAAAGAGGTTCTAGAAATGGAGGAGCAGGGAGAAAAAGGGACAGGAGCGACAGGGGTGGGGGTGGGGGAGAGCCAGAGGCAAAAAGCAAGAAAGAGACAGAGATAATGAGAGAGAAAAGAGGAGACAGGAAAATAGGGAAATAGCGAGACACAGAGAAATGGCATCACATACAGGGAGACACAGAGAAAGAGAAGGAGATGGGAGATGGAACTAGAGAGAAAGGTAGAAAAAGCTAGAAAGAGACATATAAACAGAGATGGACAGCAAGACAAGAAGGCGTAACCCAGTGTATCAGAGGTACTTCCATCCCTTGCCAACTTTCCAAAGGGCAAAAATTATTTTGCAACTGTTGGAAACTGAATGGAGCATCCCAAGGAACGGAGGTAGGTGGCAAGTGACTGGAGTGTGATGTGAAGCAGCCAGAAGCAGTGAACCGGGGCCATGCCTAGTAATACGGACCGATATCAAGCCCAGGGCAGGGTGGGGAAAGGTGAGAGGACAACTGAGATATTTACCCAATGCCCAATTACTTAAATGAAAAATCATGTCCACAAAAATAATATCCTTATTGTAAGGATGGATAGAAATGAGAAGATGAACTGCAAGCCAGACATAACGGGGGCATGACTGAATGGGAGAGGGACGGGGGAGAAACAGGAATAAATAAGTGAAATGAGAAAGGTGCCTTCTGTGGCTGAAAGGTGATAATGTGCTGTGAATTGAGGGGTATTATTTACTTATTTCTGCCAGATAAAAATGAGCCTTGACCCCTACTTCACACCAAACAATAAAGTTAATTTGAGACGGAGCACAGAACTACATGTAAAAGCTAAAACTATAAAGCTTTTAGAAGAAAACACAGGAGAAAATCTTTGCAACCTGGATGTAGGCAAAGATATTTTAGGACCCAGAAAGCACTAGCAAAAAAAAAAAAAAATTAACTGTTATGCTCAAGTGAAAGAAGCCAGACACAAAAAGCCACATACTGTATGATTCTATTTACATGTCTAGAACTGGCAAATCTATAGGGGCAGGAAGTAGATGAGTGGTTTCCAGGGGCTGGGAAATAATGGCTAACAGTTTGAGGATTCTTTTGGGGTTGATGAAAAGGCTCTGGAATTAGTGGTAATGGTTGTTCAACCTTGTGAATACAATAACAACCACTAAATTATATACTTTAAAAGGGTGAAATTCATGGTATGGGAATCATATCTCAATAAAAACCAAACAACCAACTAAAAAACAACCTCTTCCTCTGCATTTAGGGTCAAGAAAACAAAAGAACTGTCCCAAGTGTGGGAACTCAGCTTCATCCACTGTAAAACATGCATTCTCTTTGTTTTAGGAGCATGCAAGCATCAAGCCTCTGATCGTGAAGATGGGGAAGAAATGCAAAGATTAATGACCAGTGGTTGATTCTGACCCCGGTGGAGAGGCCCATCACCACCCAGAGCCTAGAACAGAGAGTACAGACAAGTGGTGCTCCGTAACGTGTTTGTTGAATGACTAAAGGAGTGTCCACTCTATTCTCCCTCCCAGTAAATCCCGCACAGCATGCAAGTGGTTGGGACACAGCTGCTGGCTGGTGATGGCAGCGCAGGGGAAAGGGGGGCAGCCATGGGTTACAGCTCACTAGTCTTGGGCGTGAGGTAGACACTGAGGGCAGTGACCCCGTCCTCGGCTGGGTCCCGGTAGAGCTCGCTGACAAGGAGGTCATTGTCCTTCATGCGCAGAGGGAACTTCTGCACATCTGGGGAGGGCAGGGAGGGGAGAGCAGGTTTGTTCAAGGTGCCCCCCCGGCCTGTCCCCCTCCCTTGCCATTTCCTGGGGAGGCTCTCAGGCACCTGGGGTGCCCGCTGCTGCTCACCCACATAGTAGATGGAGCCGTTGTTGCAGCCGAGGAGGAGGAAGGAGCCGGCCGCGTCGTAACTGGTGATGGGCGGCACCTCCTGGACCTGGGGGCCCAGCGGGGCAGGCTGGGCCGTGGGTCCCCCCCAGGCCTCCGTGCCGCAGTGCCCCCCACTCCCATAGCATGCTCTCTCCTCTCATCCCCAGACTCTCCCCCACCCCCCAGATCTTTGAGCCCACTGCTCCCAGCCTTACCCGCCCCAGGCCTGGCTCCATCTCTCTGTCTTGTTCCCATTTTCCCTGGGACGCCTTTTGTTGTCTCTTTCTCTCTCTGACTCTTAATATCTCTTGGTCAGCATTTCTGTCTCTTGAGCAGAACTTGATGCTGTACTTCTGACATTATTCTGTTCCTCTCTGTCAGTCTCTCTGTGTGCCTTCATCTATCCAGGCATTCTGTCCTGGTTTCTGTCTGTCCACCCATCTCTCTCTTTGCTTCTTTCTGCTTTTCTTTTATTCTATTTATCCATTTCTTTCCCTCTATTTCTTTCTCCTCCTCTATCCTTTCTATGCTGATCTGTCTCTCTTTTTCCCAAATGCTCACAATTTAGTTGGAGAAAATCAACACTCTAGATGTTTTAGTTTTTTGTTGTTTTTTTTTTTTAACATTTTGGACATGGCTTGGGGTAGGGGAAGGGTTAGTGACAGATATTTGTACCTCTCTCTCCAGGTCTCTGTCTCCTACATCATCTCCCCATCACCCACTCCTCCCACCCAGTGCCTGGAGAATCTTCTCTCCTCCTTTCCAAACCCCATTCACCCTTTATGCCAATTCTGGCAGCCACCTACTCCAGGAAGGCCTCCCTGATGCACCTGAGGCCTTTTCATACACAGTCCCAGCGTCTGGCCCACTGCTGGGATCTCTGGCTCTCTCGGGGTGGGAGGTGGGGTGGGCAGGGGGGCAGCAGAAAGGAAGCCCTCCCTGGATCTGTGTTGTCTGGGCACTTGGGGAGGGAGCAGCCAGGCTGGCTGGGGCTCTGACCTGCCAATGCTTCGTGACGGCATTCCACACCCCAATGCGCCCTGTGTGGCTCGTGGCGATGAGCTGGTTCCCGACGAAGAACAAGGCCTCCACAAGCACCCCCAGGTGGAAGACACCTGCAGTGGGGAGAGAGCTCAGCGAGGACCCCGCTCTAGTGGGGAGGGGACGGGTGGCAGGAATGTGTGAGAGAAAAAAACTCCATGGGCCAGAGGATTCTGTTGGGCCACAGAATCCTCAGAGGATAGAGAATTCCAGGAGGAATTCCAGAGGATTACAATGGGCCAGATTCCTGAAGGGACAGTACGAGGCCATGGAATGATACCACAGTTAAGATTTCTAGCAAAGTAAAAAAAAACTCAGGTGGTGGCGGAGGATTCTCATAAGAACTTTGGTTTATTAGGGGACTGATTATTCTAACTAGTCAGAGATTTCTGATGGGAACACAAATTCTAACAGGGCTGGTTGGGATTCTATGGGTGTGGAGAATTCTAACCAAGTAGAGATCTAATGGGGCAGGGAATTCTGATGGAAACAGAGTTCAGATGCATTAGAGAACTGCAGGTGGGTGGATTTTTCTAACCTGCCATGGAATTCTAGCAGAACACGGAATTCTAAAGGGCTGGGGAATTCTAATAAGGCAAAGAGATCTACTGAGGCAGCAAATTCTTATGGGTTAGAGAATTTTATAGGGTGGATTATTTTAAAGGACACAGAATCTTAGTGGGGCCGATCATTCTAACGAGCCTAGGTTGGGAGAGAATTCTGAAGGCCCGAGGGTCCTCCGGGTGCCGTACCTATCTCCGAGCCGCCACCTTCCGCCTGCAGAGCCCACAGCAGGACCTCGCTGCCAGTGGCAGCTGCCACCATCTTGTCGTGCTCACCCAGAGCACCGCCAGGCACACGGGCTGTGAGTGCCAGTCTCTCGATGGGCCAGTCTAGGCGGGGGCTGGAAAACACCAGCTGCCAGCCGGAGGCTTCCTTCAGCCTGTAGCATTGGTGATGGTGGGGAGGGAACATCATCAACCATTCCCCCAACACCTCCCCCCATCAACCGGGCCCTAAGCCGCCTGCTGCCCCCTCCCCAAGCACCTATAGCAGACAAGAAACTGGGTATAGGCCACAGCGATCCAGTTGTGGTGTCCACACACCAGGCGCACCATGCCCGGCTCCTCGGGGATCCCTGGGGTGGGGGGAGAGGAGAGATCAGGGCAGGGTCACAGGGACCCACCCCCACCCGACTCCATGGCGACCCCAGCCTCCCTGCAGGCAGAAACATACCTGAGGGAGAAGGAGGGGCTTTCTCCTCCAACATGCGGCCCAGCAGCCCCGCGTTGCCCAGGTTGGGGGGCATTGTGTGGCTCCGTCGAACAGGGGCTGGGCGTCCTCCTGCCTGCTGGGGCCCCACCAGGCTGTGCCGGTTCCGCCGCTTCACCGGGAACACTAACGGGGGTGGGGAGGAGAAGAGGCAGAGGGACAACCGTCGTCATTAACCGTCACCATGTATCGAGCACTTAGAACATGCCAGATGCTGATTTCTCAGGTATGTAGTCCGTTCCCCCGATGAAAAGGGATGTGGTATTCAGCACTGAATCGCACAGCGGGTGGCTTCTGTTTCAGTTCTTTTGAGCCCATCACAGAGGAAGACTCTGTGTGGTGCTGCGGTGACACTAATGCCTCTTCAACATCTGTTAATCTTTCCTTTTAATCCATGGAGAGCAGCCCCAAGCTTAGAATCTTGGTAGGGAAGGGTAGAGTTTATTAACACTGGGGTGTGCAGGTTTTATTTTCATGTTTACTTTGTATTTATGGTATAAAGTTAGTGATACAAAATTTCTATATAAAATACCTTTTTTAAAAAAAACAAGTAAAACTAAATTAAGAAAATAATAGCACAATTCTTCATACTCAACAAATGTCATGGAGGTAGTAGGCAGCATGACTGAGGTTAATGAAAGAAAGCTATAAATTGCAATTGCCCCACTCTGTTCCTTCTACAAAGTAACAAAGCTTAGTGGACTATAGTTCCCAATAACCCCTGGGTCATATTTTCCATGATCCTTGGATGGCTGCTCCAGGATCTCCTGGGGATTGCAGTCAGTAACTCCCTTTATGATTTCTCTCCTCCATACAAAAGACCCCAGTTCCTTCTAAGCCACCCCACCAGGAAATCACACCTGGACTACAACTCCCATTGGGTCCTAGGGTATGCTTCTGAGCCTGAAGGACTAGCTGGCCCCCTGCCTCACGAAAAATGCGATTTCCTTCTTCCTCTCCAAGCATCCAATCCTAACAGAACTACAACTCCCATCATGACTCAGGGCTCAGCACAGACAACAACGGACTGAAGCCTTATGGGAAATGTAGTCTTTAATCCACCCCTCCCCATCCGTTAGGCGCGCTCACCTGGTGGGGGCAGGTAACCGTTGAAGAGGACGTTTCCACAAGAAGATCGATCCAGCTCCTCCCGCAGCTGCAGGCGACGAACTGAGAGGGAACATTTGTTGAGGAGTACTGAACACACCCCTTTTCCCCTTCCCACCCCTTCCTCCACCATTCCCATACTCGGACACAGGGCCGAATTCAGTGCTCTCAGCTCTAACCCAACCCTCTTTCACAAGGGAGGGGAAAAGGGATGGGAGGATTCAGGGAGCATGGCTGGAGCTGGGTGAATCACGATGCTAGTTGGGGGCCCTACTTACCCAGAGGAGTGAGCCCATAGAACTGGGCTTCGTGGAGGAGGCTGGAA
>PVKY010002421.1:0-25679 GCA_004027775.1 Bradypus variegatus | reverse complement strand
CCAGATGCTGACCCCCCCAGGCTTTCTCACTGCCACCTGAGCCTGGACTCCTCATTGCCAACCTCTGCATCTTGGGCCTCCACATCAGCCCCATCTACACTGACTCCAACTGTCTGGTACCTTCCAGACCTGCCCTCCGAACTGGCACATTGGTGTGTCCCCAAAGTACCTGCTTCATAATAGGTTTATCTAGTTGAAGGTCCAGATCCCTCGTCCCAAAGAGGGTTGTGCCTGGCCAGGATACTGACAAGCTCAGATACCCCTCTCTAGAATTCTTAAGTAGTGACAGATCTCTTTTATTTTACCCACAACATGTCACTGATAATTTGCAATACAGTTGCAATCATTTATTTAATAAAGAAATGTGAACAACGACGACGAGGAGTAGGAGACAGTGGTGAACAAAGCAAAGCCCCTGCCTTCACAGTTATAATGCAGAGGGGGAGATCGCACGCAAACAGATAACAACATAAGATGGCATCAAGTTGCTGACCTCCATGCACACTTCACTGGACGTCCACAGGTTTGCTCTGCATTTAACAGGTTTCCAAGGCAGCAGCTGTCACCACTGCCCATTAACTGAATAGCTGCCAGGCACCACTCTAGCGCCGTGAGCCCTGCCTGCACCCCAGCAGCCCCCCAGCCGCCGGGAGGAATTGAGACAAGGACACCCCCGGCTGCTGCAGGCTGCCTGGCTTAGGGAAATCGGCCCTAGAGCTTGGCTTGAGACCCTCTAACCTCACAGGCAGGAGGCCGAATAAACTCCTTATTGGCATTTCTAAAACGCCACTCTGTGGAATGAACCGCTCAGCAGTTGGGATGCTTGGTCTGCCAACCAGACCTGTGACAACATCGAGTGGCAGAAGACCCAGTGGAGACGCAGGCTGAGGTCCGCAGCAAGGACACGCACAGGTCATAGGCTGGCAACGTGAACGAAGACCAGGTCAGAAAGCAGGGGGGAGAGGATCCAGATGACCGGACACTCGACGAGCCCCCGAGGGCCACCCTCCCACAGCGAGCAGCACAGCCTTCCCAGAATGCCTGAAATAAATGCTCTCAGAAAGGGGCTTCCAAATTCCTCCCTGGGAGAGTCTATTCATCTGGAATGTAATGAATAACCTGCTTAATCTGTTTTTTTTCCAGTGTGTTTAGGCCAGTCCCATGAGCCACTGAAGTACTGAAAAAATGACTGTAAGCGATTCCCTTATCCTGGTCAACCCTTAAGAAAACTCAGACAATTTTTGGTAATTTTATAATTTCGACAAGGCCTTTGCTTGGCCTGCAACTTTGGGCTATTAAAAGCGTCAGGGTCCATTCCAGTCTCAGCCCCAAGCTAAAGTCAAAATCTGGATGCACAGATGGGAATCATGCAAATCTGGTAGCAGTGAGGTGACATATGGGATTTAAAATATATGTGTGCCCAAACTGCATTCTCATTGCAGCAGTACAGACTCTCCCTCTCCTTAGCCTGAATTCACAGAACTTTCCTGTAATTGAAGAATTGAACAGGGCCTGCCATGGTTAAGCCAAAACCTGTATTTCATTTGACAGAGGAGTGCAAGAAGGGAGCTTTTTGAGCCTTAGGCCCTTTCGAGCTTTGGTAAGAAGTCTGACTTTGCTGAAATTACAGTAATTTCACTATTCTTTCAATTCCCATCACAGGTTGCCAGAGCGATGTCAGGCAGCTAGCTGGGTGCATGATGTGTATTCCTGAGCTCATTCCGAAGCCAGGACACTATCAAGAAAGAAATAATAAAGAAAGGTAGATGCTTTAGATACCCTGCACTTGCTCCACTTGGAAATGTGGTATCCATTTTATTTTAAAGGTACTTCTACGCAGCATCGCTCTGAAATATACTGTGTCTTCCAGATGGAAGAGGAGGGGGACGCGGGAGCCAGGAACTAACCACAGAATAACAACCGAGACACTTTAAATTCCTCCCCAGCTTGACATACTTTCTGGGAGAGGATGAAGAGTTTGATAAGTAATTAGCCTGAGGAGGTACGATGCAGCCAGTGATGCTTAAAGATACCGAGCATATTATCTAAGCACTTAGAACTACAGTGATCTTTAAAGTTTATGGGACGGTAACAGTCTGATGGCTCACAAATGTGTGATGCTTAATAATGTACTCAGATCCCTTTTGCATTCAGAATGTTCCAAATGACAGCATTTTACACAGAATCCTTTCTGCTACTCAGTAATTTCGATTCTCTCTAAACCATGTTACGTGACTGTCATTTTCATCAGTAGCAAAGTCTTCCCAGCGGGGTCCCATCAAGTGTTGTGTAGATACGAAGACAAGGCAACAGGGCTTGGAAGCAACAGGATCAGAATTCATATTTGGTTTGTTTTAAGAAAGAAAATAAACCCACCCAAACAAAACAAGACAAAAATAGGAGGAAGTTAGCCAAAACCTCTTGTAAACCTCTCAGGCTTACACTAAGCCATCCAGCTGAATCTTCACAATTATATTTATTATGCTTTACTTTTTCCAAGGACATTTATTCTGGCAGTATGTTCAGAAATCCCATGCACAATGATTGCCTATTACAACCGTTCTAGGAAGAGACACTATGTATGTGCTTATTACATATATCCTGAATGCCATAGTAGACAAATCAATGAAGAAATCTGCACTTGCTCTGCTCATGTTCAAACCAGCAATGTAGGAAAGGAACCAGTTGACTTTTTTTTTTGCCTAAAACTCAGTGAAATATTCAAATGCTAATATTGTTAATAATATTGTTAATATTATACCGACATGTCTCTACTCCTTGTTCCCAAGTATCCTTAGAAAATAGGTAACTTGCAATCCATTTAAGAAGTAAACTTACTGGACATGATTAGAAAATTAAGGATGGGTGAGATATTTGGTCTAGCCCTTCCCTTTTTACAGATGGGGTCAAAGGTCAGGAGACTTGCCCAAGTCAACCAATTAGTCAGTGGCAGATCTAGAAAGAGAGCTCCCAGCTTAGGCTCCTCCCTTCTCACTTTATACTGAGCCCTGCTCCCTTTGAGGAACTGTCAATCTGAGTGAGAATGCAAGACATGTCTTCTCATGCAAGACATGAGAAGACACATGAGAAAGAATAAAAATACAAAATAGGTTTTGGCTAACATCCTCCTATTTTGCCTTGTCTTGTTTCGTTTGGGTATGTTTATTTTATTTCTTAAAAGAAACAGACCTGTAGAATCCATGAGGCCCCCTGCTTCACGGAGGGTGGGGGGCAGATAAACCTGTTAATCAAGTTTTGGCATTGATTTATTTCAATTCATAAGAGAAGAAACGGTCTTGAAAGCCAAGGCTCTCTATTGCAGAAGCTGGGCTTTTGGAGACAGAAACGGCTTCCTGAGCCAAGAGAGGCTGAAAACTTGGAGCAGAGCGTTTACACCATGAAACACAGAGAAAATGTGATGCTCTAAGAGTGCCCTTTTCAGCCCAGAAGATATCAAGTTTGGGGTTCTGGTGGGAGGAAGAAGACTGGAAGGAACGTAACCAAAGCATATATGCCAGAAGTTTTCTGAGAAAGGATCATGGACCCCAGCTCTCCTGGGCTGGGCCTTGCAGGGGTGGGCAGCTCACAGCAGGTAAGTCCTGTGGGTCACTTTCCAGGGGGTGACGGAGACTGCTCGAGTGTAGGTAAGCTTGATTCTAGAGAAATACAGCAGTTCCATGCTTACATCTGAGTTTGCAACTGTGAAACTCATACTCACAACAACAGGAGGTTCTTACAGGAGTTCTCAGCTGATAGTCTAAAGTGTTATAACTCAGCTAATGATACCCCCTTCAGCATGTCAGTTGCTGAGTCCAGGTTACCTGCCCCCCTAAAATTTAGCCTCATTGTGTTCAAGCCTAAACATTAAATAAGGAATCACAGAGGAAGCCCAAATCTCCCCGTAATAGACAAAGGCAAGGCTTCTCATAACTCTTCTTGTTAAAAGAACGAAGAATCAGTCTTCCAAGCGCAGGTTAGATAGCTCAGTTTTTTGTGCCAATAAGAATATCAGAAGATGTCGGGTGAGATAAAAATAAAAGGGGGAGAGAGCAGATGGAACATTCCTTCCCTTCCATAGCTAGTGTGCTGTAGAAAATAGACACTTAATAAAGGTAGAGAGGAAAGAAGGTTTACAAGGGAGGCAGAACAGCTGACGGGATCTTCTTAGCTTTCCTCATCAACTCTGAATATTGTCACCTTTTGAGGATATGACCTGGGTTTTTGCACAACATTCCCCAAGCACTTCCAACTTGTTATCCCATCAGATGTCAGAGGCGGGTGTCCTGGAGTTGACTAAAGATAGAAACTGTCTCCTGGAGTGGGAAACACTTTCCATAAAGCCTTGTGCAGGGCAGTGACAGCACGGTGACACCCCCAGTGACAGTTGCCCAAGGTTGCAGGGGGTATTTATCAATTCCACACTTTCAATGAGAAGAAGAAAAAAGACCTCGATCTGCAGACCACTAAAACCTGAGATTCTCCCTGTTTGTGACCTACTCTCGGGGCAATTATGCTCATTGTTCTTGCAATTATATATCCTATTTCTTGGGACATAAAATCACAATTTTTATGAACTTGGCCCCCTCATCCACCCCAGTGGGAGAGGTGAAGTGGCACCTTGGGAGAACAATCTAGAAATATTGATCAGAAGCTTTAACAAGTACATGCTTTGTTTACCCCAACAATTCCTCTTGTTGGAATTTATCCTAAAGAAATAATGACGAATATGCACAAAGAGCAAAAACTCAGTACAAAGATATTCCTGGAAATACTGTTTATAGCAGAGAAAAACTACATCTAATCTATAGGTCCAGCAACAGGGCACTGGCAAGCGAAGTGTGGTACAGAAACCCAACAGAAGGCCGTAAAACTTCCCAAAATATAGCAGAATGTGTTTACTGATGTCTAATGATGCTCACAACATATTTAGCAAGAAAATCAGACCATAAAACAAACTATAATGCCATATTTTATAATAATACATATTTAGATGCTCAGAAAATAATATTTATATGTTCAGAATATGCTTAGAAATATGCTCAAATTTATAAGGGCAGCATATGTTCAGAAATAAGAAATACTTAAAGATGCTCATTAAAAAAAAAACTATAAAGGCATATACCAAATTATGAATCCTGGTTAGTTCTGGATGGGTAGGATCTGGGTTTTCTCCTTTTTTGCTTATCTATATTTTTTGCTCTTTCTATAATGACTCTGCATTATTTGCGTAATAAAAATTTGAAATAGATTTAAAAGCACCACACTTGCCAGGGGCACAGGTGGTGGCAGCCACGCCCTTCTGTCCAACCCCCCCCTGGAGCCTGGAGAATGCAACAACCCAGTCACTTCAGCTCCTCGGGGAAAATGCAGTCACGAGAACGCTATCTCCCAGTGCACCGTTTTCACTTCATCTCCTAGATACAGATGATACCCTCGGTGTAGCTGAATTCATAATATTAAAACTTATCCTTGGAGCCAGGAGGACGATGGCAGGGCAGCCAGGTATCAAAAGGATTTTCTGCAGGGTATCCTGTCTTCACCTTTTGACTTCCTGATGCCTATCTTGGTTATTGCTTTTTTCTTATCAACTGTCAGACACTAATATTGTCTAGTGCTTCGGGCTCCCATTCAGAGGATTTTGAATATATAGACCCTACGCCATCAAATAACAGTCTAAATGCACTCATGCTTTCAGCTTCGGTAATCTAATTAGTCTCAAAGGTTTCACTTGCTACTCCCATGGTCCTACACGTAAGGCTGCCAGCTGCTTCTCCAAAAGAATAAAAAAATAAAAATAAAAACAAACAAAAACACCCCCCCAACTCTCCCCTAAACCAACATAAAAACAGGTTGAGCTTGCCTCATAAGGGACAGATTCCATGTTTTAAAATAAACCATCCTCAGTGGGGAAATGCAATTTTTTTCTTTTGAATGATCAATGAAATAATTTAAATATTTATCAAGTGAAATATTTTCTCAACTAGGTATCAAGCAGATCTTAGAGCCTACAGGTTATACCATTAAAAAAATTAGAATCTAAAAGTAAGGAATTTGGATAAACCACAACTATCCGGGATGATGTTGGAGAGACTGGCTTGTTCAGTGCCCCCTAATTTTCAGTACACACAGCTCATCCAACTCAGGAGGTCTGGGGTGGGGCCTGGGCTTCTGCATTTCTAACACAGTCCTAGGGGAGGCTGCTGTGTAGCTCCCAGATAACACACTTTGAGTAGTGAGTTTTCCAGTTTGGTGACTCCTGTGCTTTGCCCAGGCCAAGAAGACCTTGTCTGGGCAGCCAGTAGCATGCTGAGCATGTGGGGTACTGCTTTCCCATCAGCCGACCTTCTGTGGCTCACCCTCCACCTGAGTGGCTGCAAGATCTCGACACACCCAGGCCTGCCGCCCTTCCTTTTAGTGTCACCAATAAGCTCCATGTGAAGTAGCTCCATCTAGCCACATGATGGAGGCCTGAGAGCACCAGTGTCCCAACCCCGAAGCCAGACTCGCCAAAGAGAACCTCAATCCTCTGTGCTTGGGCTTCTGAGTAGAGCTGCCAGCAGCACAGCCCCCTCCCCAAAGTCAGGGTGAGCGGGAGGGAGGTGGTGCATTCTGGGGAGAGGGGAGGAAGCTGTCCAGGTGCTTTCCTGCAGGGCCCGGGGACAGCAGGCATGGGTGGGCCCGATGCCAGATTCCACTCCAGGGAACGTGGCAGCTACTTCTGAAAAAGAGCTTGAAACCAACCGTCGATTCGGAAGGCAGGGCCTCAGCGGGGACCAGGCTGGACAAGGAGAGCAGGTTGGCCTTCCCATGAGCATCTTCTCACGGGGCTCTGCAGCTGCCCACCCACCCAGGGGGCAAGTGTCATCAGGGGCAGGGTGGGGCAAACACAGCCCTCATGGAGATCCTCGTCTTGGGCTACAGAGCGTCACTCTAGCTGTGCAGCAGCTCACCCCGAACCTCATCCGAGAACAGCTCTGCACACGAATGTGATTAGGGTGCCACAAAATGGCATCAAACATCATAAAAATGGAAACAGCTGTTAATTGGGGTCCAACTGCTGGAAGTTGCAAACTGAAGCGCTCCCAGCACTGCCGATTGGTTTAGTAGAAATTCAAGACCCTGTAATTTCCCTCCACGTGGAAACAGGCATGCCGTTTCCTCAGTGCTTGGATGTGTTCTGTGTCAGCTGCCGGGCTTACAACTGTTTATCAAACCAACCATTAATACTAGTAGCAAGCTCTCTGGAAATGGAGGAAGTAGGAAAGGAATGAAAATAGTGACTGACATGAACTAAGAAGCCTAAGTTTTCTTTCCAGGACTGTCTCCAAAAATGAATTACCGCCCACAACTTGGTCTAAAAGGCTATGTTCTAATTTAGAGAAAAATCAGTGACTTTTCTTTTCATGTGTCTCCTGAAGTCAAGCTGGGTAGCTGGGGATGGAGTAGGCAGGTTTAGAATCTCTTTGCAAACCCGTGTTCCTTGCCAACTCCACGCTGATCACAAAATTAAGCAGGTTCAAAGGCTAAATTGTTCTTCAAGAGATTTAATAGGGTTGAGCTTTGCCTTGATCTTATGGAATTAAGACTCTGAAAGTATATCTGTTCTGGGAATCTTAAATGGGGAAAGTGTTGTACACAGGGAGAAAGGGAAAATTACAAACTTGACAAATGGATCAAAGTTGTTTGGTGACTGTAGCCTCTTCCAAAACACTGCTCTTCCTTTTTTTGGTGGTGTGTGATAAGACTTGGCTCTAAAATGAGTACAATTTGTCAAGAAGATAACACCTCCTCTAATAAAAATAGAGAGTAAATAATAACTATTTCATTAACCCATGTCTGAATTTTGCTTTTGGATATTAAGATACAGATCATTCGTATTCAAATACTCCCCGGCAGTGGTGAGTTCTATAGTCTCCAGCTGAATCTTTCCAAAGCATTGCTTTAAAAACTCCTACATTTTATTTTTAATTACATCGCAGTGAGCTTCCCTGTTCCTTTAAAATGCTAAGGGTTGGCTCAGATGTTGCCCAAGCCAAAATCAAAACATATGCTCCAGTATCCTGAAATTGCCAGGAAATGATGAAACCACTGAGAAAGGGAGAAGCCAGCATTTATGTGGAGAGGTCAC
This sequence comes from Bradypus variegatus, assembly GCA_004027775.1. NCBI lineage: Eukaryota > Metazoa > Chordata > Mammalia > Pilosa > Bradypodidae > Bradypus > Bradypus variegatus. Next base: position 17,551 of record PVKY010002421.1, on the reverse strand, counting down.
CTGCGAGGTAAGGTAGCCTAGGGAAGGGGGAGGTGTCCTCCCAGACAAAGCAGTCAGGCAGAATTGACAAAGCCCCCTGTTAATCCCACAGTGGCTCCAAATCAGCCACAGTGCCCTGCGGTGAACCAAGATGCCCCGACTTCCCTATGGAAAAACACCCATGATGCATCTGACCCTTTTTCCTTGAGAGAGGTCCAGGGGCTTGAGGTGACACTTGGGTCCCATCAGTGCAACCTTCAGGGCAGTTTGCACACCTGGAGGCCCCAGGGATGCTGAGATAGGAAGCCACTGGACCCACCGCTTGTGCCAGCTCCGTGCCAGCAGGAGATGGGAAGACAGAGGCCCTGGGAGCACAGCACACGGAGTTGGGAAAAGAAAGCTAGGGTAAAAATGGAGGCGGGCAGGACTCGGAGGCACTGGTGGGCTGAAAAACAGATTCTGTGCCTCCCACCCACCCATCACTCCTGCCTTTTTCGCATAGCCTGGTCTCGTGGCTCTTTCTTCCAAATCTCCAGACACAGGGAATTCCCTAGGAGCCTTCCCTGGGATGGCGAGATGCCCCCTGCATCCCTTCGACTGATCTTCTGCCATCTGCGTTTTGTAAAGTATGAAGGGGCACAAAAATGCAAGGCATTGCTGCCACTGCTGTGGTTTGTAAGGTGCCAGGCAAAGAGTCAAAGACTATAGCAGTGTGCTGAGAAGGAACAGCTTTAGGGCAGAAAGTAGGAGGGCAATTAGAGGAGGCTCCTGGGGAAGCCCCAGAGAGAACTAGCTAATTACAAGGACTACTTCTACTGGTATTACCCATGGGCTAAGACTCTCGAGAAAGGCAACGCTGCCTGAAAAATAATAGTTTTGAGCTCCCAGCAACTTCTAAGAGTAATTCTCCAAGCACAAGCATCATTTTTATTTGAATGGAATTATCTACTCGTGCACAATACAAATGTCATCAGCCTTCCATGGCACAACTGACACCCCCCCACTGGCAGAATTACTAGTTTTCATGTATACAGCTTATAAACTCCCCCCTCCTTCTAAAACTTAAATCACTTGTGAATGCAAACTGCACATAATGGCTTGATGATCTTCTAACCCAATTTCTTGAAAAACAATCTAAATTTCTGAGTGTATAAATTCAGTTTATCTTTCTTAGGATGTAGTAGGACTTTTGAGAGCTTCTGACTGCCAACAGTGCACTTTTCAGAAAATGTAAAGGTAAAGCCCATCTTCCCTGTCACGCTAAGAGGCAAATGGAACAGTTGCAACTGGAAAACATTCACCCAAACAGAAAAAAACCTTCTATTAAAGGAGCTGCCTTCAAGTGCCCAATCTTGGGGCTTACACTTATGAAACTCATTACTGCAAAGGAGAGGCTAAGCCTACCTATAATTGTGCCTAAGAGTCTGCCCCAGAGAACCTCTTTTGTTGCTCAGATGTGGCCTCTCTCTCTAAGCCAACTCTGTAGGTGAACTCACTGCCCTCCCCCCCCCACATGGGACATGACTCCCAGGGGTGTAAATCTCCCTGGCAATGCAGGACATGACTCCTGGGGATAAGCATGGACCCAGCATCAGGGGACTGAAAATACTGTCTTGAACAAAAGGGGGAAGTGAAATGAAACAAAATAATGTTTCAGTGCCTGAGAGATCTCAAATAAGAGTTGAGAGGTCACTCTAGAGGTTATTCTTATGTGTTATACAGATATCCCTTTTGGTTTTTAGTGTATTGGAATAGCTAGAAGGAAATACCTGAAACTGTTAACTGCAACCTGATAGCCTTGATTCTTGAAGATGATTGTATAACTATGTAGCTTACATGGTGTGATGGTGGCTGTGAAAACCTCATGGCTCACACTCCATTTATCCAGTGTATGGACAGATGAGTAGAAAAATGAGGACAAAATGTAAATGAATAATAGGGAGGTAGGGGGTGTTTGGAGTGTTCTTTTTTACTTTTATTTTTGTTCTCATTTTTATTTTTATTTGGAGTAATGAAAATGTTCAAAAACTGATTGTGGTGATGAATGTACAACCGTATGGTGATACTGTGATCAACTGATTGTACACTCTGGATGACTGTAGCATATATGAATATATATCAAAAAATTGCATTTAAAAAAAAAGAAGCTGCCTTGACTACACTCCCACACAGCTGGACAGTGGACAGAGGACATGGTTGGTTGGTGAAAGTGCAAAATTCTGTTGACCTGTGATGTCTAGGAAAAGCAGGATGCCCAAAGAACTTCCCCCATACATTGTCCTTTTCTTTGATGGGAGAAACTGCTGCCTGTCTCCTCACTGTTTCTATAGCAACCGATTTTTGGCAGCTCACAGGAGAGAGATGCTCAGATGAACTCTGAAGAGCCGAGACTTCAGGTCCTCAGGGAACACACCTTATCCTTCAGATTCTTATTCTGTGTGCCAGTTTAGATACATTATGTCCCCCCAAAAGGCACACTCTTTAATGCAGTCTTGTGAGGGCAGACATTAATCTTTTGACTGTTTCCATAGAGATGTGACTCAATCAACTGTGGGCTAGACCTTTGATTAAATTATCTCCATGGAGATATGGACTTGCTCATTCAGGGTGGGTCTTGATTAAATCACTGGGGTCCCATAAGAGAGAGACATTTTGGAGAAGGCCCTTGAAAGCTGAATCTTGGAGATGTGGACAGAAGGATGTTTGGAGAAGCTAAGCTAAGAGATGCTAGCCCAGAGTTTACTCCAGAGATACTAAGAGAAGACTCTCAGATGATTAGATGCAGGAGCTGAAGAGGCTAAGAGAGACATTTTGGAGAAAGCTATTTTTGAAACACAACCTGGGAACAAAGGAACAGCAGACACCAGTCACGTGCCTTCCCAGCCAACAGAGGTGTTCGGATGCCATCAGCTGTTCTTCAGTAAAGGTACCCTCTTGTTGATGCCTTTGTTTGGACACTTTTATGGCCTTAGAACTCTAAATCTGTAACCAAATAAACCCCCTTTATAAAAGCCAATCCATTTCTGGTATTTTGTGTAATGGCAGCTTTAGCAAACTGGAACATTCTGGGTCAAAGAAATTGCAAAGGCAAAAGCACAGGTCCCTCCGTTCTCCCCTCCTTCTCTCTTCTCTCCCTTCCTTCCCCTCTACTCCCCTGCCTCCAGCTCTCTTTAGAGGAATGTCTAAGATATTCCCAATCTCGGCATCCCAGAGCTTCTGGAAGGGCCTGTTGAGGCTACCCAGCCCAACGGCCCCATTCTACAGAGGGGGAAACTGAGGCCCTCAAGAGCATCTGGCCAGTTCAGGGTGGATCCAGCACTGGAACCCAGGACACTGACCGCCACACCACCATACCCGCCCTTTCCCTTGTCAGTGGGTGTTTTTCCTCACGATAGCGTGTGGAGGTGCCGAAGCCACAGCCCCCTGCACTCCAAGGGGAAAGGTGACAACCAAATGGACTTTACTCCAGTTCACCAGGGGAAGCTCTCATGGCATTCCCAGAGCTGACAAAAGCCAACCACGGACCAACAGGCCACAGGGTCAACTCTAACCCCAAGGAAGCATTTCCACTCCAATGAACTCAGGAACAAGTGGGTAGAGGAGCCCCACGTGAATGCCGGGTGAGAACCTCCCTTGGGCAGAGAGAAGTCCATTTCCTCACAGCAACTGGTTAGAAGCGGCGCTGAAATCCCAGTCGGAGTCAGCCCTTCATTCTGGGTCAGCCCAATGCACTCATCAGGGCTGGCCAGTGACAGCAGGACGACAACAGGATGCAGGGGCCACCCCCCGGACCGACACGCAGGGCGGTGAAGGTGAGCTGTTGCCAGCCTTCAGAAACCTGCCCCACATGTGAGGGTGCCCAGGCTGAGGAGGCCGGGGCAGGGCGGGACCCGTAACAGAGCCCTTCAGGATGAACAGTAAATGTATGAGCATCTCCCTACCCAGGCTGCTAGCTGGGATTATCTAGTTTGTTATTTTTCACATCTACTTGGAAAAGAGCTTTATCCTTATTGTAGTACTGTCAATCTTATGTTTTAAAGGATTAAAGATTTAAGACTCGAGACTTAATTTTTTTTTCCTTTTCTAGAAAGGGTTCACTCTGTTACCTTTTACTGAATGGGATTTGAGCTTCTGGGTAGAAGGAAAGGCAGGTGGGGCAATACTGTGGGGCAGGGACAACCAGGTGCTCACCAGTGTCTACTCTCCCCTTTGTCCTTATTAATAGAACCCCAGTTGTATTGGCAGTAGCATGTACCCCCCAAAAAATGACATATCCAAGACGCCCTTGGAGATAGGGATAAACACATGATCAAGATCTGGCAAATAGGGACGGGAGAAGTCGCTGGTTAGCGGCTCTGGGAAAACACCTTAAAAAAGTGGAGGTGACTCAGCTGGCAAGGACCTTTTGCCCTTCCCTTTTCCTTTGTCCTGCCCATAACAAAGATGAGATGGCAGTAGTGGAGGCAGCCACACTGTAACTCTGAGGCAACAGTAAGGAGGGAAGCCAAAAGCTGAGAGGCGTGTGGCATTCTGTATTGCTGCCTCTGGACATCTTTTTTTCGAAATGTTCCAGGAAAAGAAAGCCTGATTTGTTTATTTTCCCGTTATTTGCAGCCAAACACCTTTCCTAACTGAAGCATCTACACCTACTCACTCACCAAGAGACCCTGCCACTCAAGAGTGAGGCAATTCGAAGTGAAAAAGCAGAGCAAGAACAGGACATGGATCCCAGATGCACTAAAAGAAATGCTAACCCAGAAACTGCAATTAAAACAATGGAGAGGAAAACATCCCAAATCAAATTAACCGGTTCCACCACTAGAGAGGTGATTTGCTGCTACCCAAAGGACTGATCTGAGAGCTACAAATTGAGCAAAGACTCCAGGCAAGTATTTTATGCAAATCATTCTTAAGGAAAATGTAGCCTCTGGGCAAAACTGAGAGGAATGAGGGCGGCTGCCTAGAGAGAGAGAGTCCAAGAGAGTTCTCTGTGATTTTAGGAACAACAAAGCTCTAGGGGACAAGTGCAAACCATGGCAGCATCCTTCTCATTATTATCTAATGGCTCTTAATAACTAAGGGGCAGTGTTCGGTCTCCAATTGGCTGAAATGATCAGAAACTGCTCACTGCAGTTATACTAATAACTAAATAGAATTTGACACTAAATTGCAATTCCAGATATATGGCTTTCTGCACAGTCTTTTATTGCAACGGAAAACTAAGCCAGAACATCAATAAATAGAATAATCCAATTAAGCGTTTTCCCATTTGGGAACTATTTAGAACGGAGAGATTAATGGGAGAGTGAGATAGGGCAAAACAATTCTCTATATTTACTGATTCAAAAAATCAGGGGCTTTTATCGTAAGACAATTATCTTTTGTTATTTTAAAAGAAGTGTTCAATCAATCTGAAGGGCTTTGGTCAGTTTTGCTGTGACTGTAATCAGTGTAAATTCTTCCTAGACATGGGGCATAATTTCTTATGAATAGGTTTGCTTGGCATCTAATAGCACATATAAGCACCTTTCTTATAGTCATTGTCTTTCAAAACACATTCCAAATCCATTTTTCAGCATACATAGTGATTACCGGTAAGCCAGGAATTTCAAATAAAGAAAGATGGATTGATACACATTACTATATTCTTTTTGGTGAAGAAATGATATAGAAATTTCCTAATTATAACCCACTTTGGTATTGCTAGGAACGTACTGCGTTAGACTTTGTTGCACATGGAAGCTCCCTCCATTTGGGGAAGGCAGCGATATCTGCCTGCAGATGCAGAAATAAAAAAGAGGAAATCTGCTGACAGATGAGTTAGGGGCCACCCCAGGATCTAGGGAAAGTGCTCTGACAGCTAATTGGGAGAACATTTAATAAATGTTTGTTGAATGAATGAGCAACCTCGGATTTTCAGAATGGGTGTTCCTAGAAGTATCAGTGGCTGATGAAGCCCGGGTAAGTGGAGGCATATCTAGTACTGAAATCAAGGTGCAGTCAAATTCCCTAAGAAAAGTCCCCACTTGCAGAGTTAGAACATGCTCTGCCCTTTGGCAAGGACACCTTTGGCAATTCTCATTTCCTCCTGGAGCATGCACTAAGCAGCTAGCGTTGGTGGTGCAGAAGGGTATTTGAGAGATACTTACTGCTGGTAGATGACATGTGGCTGTAGTCGGACCTGGAACACAAAACCTCAGTATTAGTAGGATTAGACACGGTTTTTCTTTATCCCACTGATTTATTCAAATTGGACTTCTAGGCAATCGGTGAAAGAAGCATTTAGCTGGTAAAGAAACATGACACATCGAAAACTATAGTACTAAGGCTTGTTACTGCTGCACTTAAAAGCAAAACTTAAAGGCATTTAAAAAATCAGGGGCTGTTTGAATGGATTCTGTGAGCCCCGCCAAGCCAGATGAGAGGCTGGATGTTCTGAACCATCCAAAATTGCTGGTGATTTTTTAAACGGATGCTTAGGTTTCTGGAGAGAGGGCCTGAAGTCTTCAGTTGATTTTCAAAGGGGTTCACAACTCTTCCAAAAGGCTGACCTGCTGTAAATGGACAGTCTTCACAGCACATGGCCAGAAAGTGTTTCTGTGCGGAGGGGAGCAGACAGCTGGGTGGTGGACTGGGTGAGAGAGAAGACGGGAACTCAGGGGTGGAGGCTCCCATTTGGGGGATAGGCTGACCATCAGGAAACACTAAGGCACCTGACGTTTGCGCAGATTTCAGTTCCATCTGAGAAGAAACCCAGCTGGGGCTTCGGGTACAACAGGATGTAGGCCATGACAGAGAAAGGTAAACGGCAGAGTTGGCGAAAGGGTGACATTACGCATTCTGCTTCGATGCCGAAAAATCACGTGCTGGCATTCTGCCTGCGTGAGAACAGGGACCGAGCCAAGGAGCTGCCTGGAGTGAGCTCGGCTAAGTTTCCGCCCTCCTTGTGAAGATAAGACATCCCTCTCTGGACATGTCTTTGGTTTTGAGCTATTGTTTTTTACCCCCCAAAGTCATTCTCAGTAGGAAACTAATCTGTGAGGCATACAAGGATTTATTCTGCCAAGGTGGTAGTTAGGGGACATAGTTATGCAGATAAACTGGTTAATTATGTTTACTTTTATAGAGAGACACTCCCAATCATCCAATTTTCACTCCATTATGCATCTTCCTCTTGCTACATTAAAAAAATAAACACAAACCTTTTTAAAGAAACCCTAAAAAGCACGCCTCTTCCTAGTTAAAATGACCTACATCTCTCATGCAAGATGATGATGTACTGTCTTCTTGGTGGTGGAACAAAATGGAAGAAAACCAACATGCGGTTTTCTTTTTTCAAATGAAAGACTTTAGCAGTCATGGACTCACTGAATTTTAGAACTGGAAAGAATAACAACTAGCATTTGCATATCTCTTTATAGACTACAAAATGCATTCACATACATCCAATCCAATTTTTTCTTCTGTTGACTGGGAATGCAAAGTGCTATGATGTGTAAGGAGAGCACTAGGTTTGGAAAGCAAGGGCGTGAATCAAGCGTGCAGGGTGGGTTGGAGTGGCAACAAGAGGGAAGGACTGCAGGGGCTTGGTCACTCCTTGGAGGAAGGGAGATGAGAAAGGAACACAGCACCCATTCGGGAACCCAGATCCACAACCTCAGCTGTGCTGCATTCACTGCTTTCTGGAACCAGGCAGGACACAAATAAACCTGAGGGCAGTACTTAGGAACAAAACTATATAAATACAGCGGGTGCATTTTGGTAGATGTGCTGGCAAGACAATCCATCACAATCTGCAATTTTAACATGGCCATGTTTCATAGAGATTTCTGGACTATTCAAACACAACATATAATAAGAATGCACAATATTACTATTTGTTTTATTATTAAAAACATGTCCGTATTTTCAGCTAGGATTTTCCAAATGTTCCTGCAGCAGATGGGATTCACATATGCATCCATTTTGAAGAACTGCACACAGATGGATATGTATGTAGAATAAAATTTACATTTGAAACATATTTCAAGCATCTCCATGGAACGCTTATACTTTAGAACAGGCACTGGTACAACTGATGTCCCCGTCACAGGTTCCTCCATGTCTCTCATGATTAAAGGCGCTGCCTGGATCAGGTCAGTCCCCTGACCACCGCTCCTGCCCGCTTCACCCCTTCCCCAGAGGGCAGCCAGCTTGGCAGAACACACATTTGTTCTCCAGTTGCCTTCTGGATGAAGCTTACGCCCTCGAGTGTAAAACACAAACCCCTTCTCCAAGACGGATGGTGCTCAATCCAGCTCTGCACTACAGCCACCACCCAACTTCCACCCCTGTCCACTGCCAGAAAAGAAATCAAACAGAGAAAGAAAATGCACCTAAATCCCACACTGGAGCACAAACTCTCACACTGCTTTCCAGCCTGTATCCATCAGCTCGTGCAATCTGCACACCGTTGTCATGGAGACAGTGGTACCATTTTGAACTGCTCTGTCCGTTTACCATCATCATCACATACTGCAACTTATACCTGGAATTATAATTTTAAATGAGGTGAGGTACTAGAATTTATTCAATTATTTCCCTTTTGTTGGCTATACGATTGTTCCTGATTGTTCAAGTTTTATAAAGCACACTGCAATGAGATATTGGTAAACAGGGCTTTCTGTTTATTTTCTTTTCCTGAGAAAAATTATTCCAAGTGGAATTATGGGGTGAACAAAGTATGAACATTGTTATAGCTCGTAAAATATATTCCAAATCACCCCAAAGGATTATTTACAGGAAATGGTGCCTGAAAAGCAAACTGTGAAGCTTAACATAATTTTGAAATTTAAAACTATGTCAGAGACTGGCAGGTATTTGATAGGGTTCTCTGGAGGAGTACCTCATAAGAATTTACCCAGCTGGCTCTGCATATGATGCTCAACCCTGCCAGAAATACACATGAAAAATGAATCCACAATTTTAGGATGAAAACCTTATGGACACTTGATACACATGAGCAGAATAATACAAGGATTATATGTTTTTTACATATTTGACACATATAGCAAATACATTTCCAAATATGGCACTTTTTAGCATTTGTGCCAATAATGAATGGAAAATTAGATGCAGCCCTTTGACTGTTTTCTAATTACAATTAAATATACAGAGATTACATAAAAAGGGATTGTTTTTTAAGCTAGTTTACCATCGTCAGTGGCCTACTTGCCACTTTCTAAGTGTACAATGAAAACCTTCCTAAATTCTCCTTTTTCAGGAAAATCACTATGCAAATTGATCTTGGCCTTCCTGTACAAGTGATCTTGGCATTTTGTAAAACATCAGCTCACTGCATCACCGACATCTGTTAACTTTCAGTGCACTGAGATAGATGCCATGCTATTCCAGAGTAACTAGCTCCACCTTGAACACAAAGACAACTAAGTACCTAATATTTCATATTGTCTTCTATATGACCAGGTTCCTCCTTTTGACTTTCTTTAGACCTATCCCACCTATAAATTCATTCCACCTATTCTTTCCCAACCACCTGTTAATAAATTCTAGATCCATGAACTGTTTGCTCTCTCTTAAGTCACAGTGAAGCATCAGTTGGAGGTCACCAGAGATCAAGGATGTGGTCTGAGCCTTCATTTCCAGAAGGTCAGTAACCTCTGGCATGAGAGTGGAGGTCCATGAATGCCAGATTAAACTATGGAACCAAGCCATCACGCATGGTGCTAACCAAGAGGGGCTTAGGAGCCAAGTCTTGGAGATGTCACTAATGAAATCCCAGTTATAAAGCATTTGGCTGACTTATTCTATATCCTTGATTTCGGTTGACAACGACCCTACTTCCCCGTGTATTCAGAGACCCTGTTTGTTGAGACAGTTTACCAGTGTCAGTAACCTTACTTGCCATTTTTTTCTAACAAGTACACAGAAGCACGAAGCTTGCTTTCAAGTGGATTTGGAAAATGGGAGTTTCAAAAAGGGAGGTTTGATTTGAAAAAACAGAAAAACAAAAACAACAACAATGCTTCTAATGATCTTCACCCTTCCTTCAACGAAGTTGCATGGGCACCTGTTATGTGCAGATATGACGTCCGGCTAAAGTGATGCAAGGATGACCAGGAAATGGGTCTGGCCTTCCCGAGCTCACAGAGCTGCAGGTGTGGTGAGGCAAAGGCGGATGCCAGAGCAGGGACCAGCTGTAACCAAGCACACAAGGTGAGGCGGCCAGTCTCAGGAAAGAACTAGACCAAGCAGTCTTAGCCTTTTTAGAGCAATCATGGGCTACTTTGAGAATCAGATGAAAAACAGGTTTTCTTCCCCTCAAAAAAACCACAAAGCACGTCATTCTGCAAGCATCCTGGAGCAATTCATGGACCCCAAATGAAGGATCCTTGCTTTAGAGGATGTGTCACTTGAGCTGAGTCCCGCAACGGGAGTTGAGTTTCACTTGGGAGACAGGCATGCAAACAGAAGGGCGTAGCTGACAAAGAGGGCAGCTGGACAAAGGCAGGTAACTGAAAAACTCATCTGAGGCAAGGAAGGAGCTTCCCAGAAACAAGGCCAGACAGAGAGGGACGGACCCCATAACGCAGCGGCTTGTCAGCCACACTTGATTGATGACAGAGCCACTAAAAGTGTAGAAGGCAGAGAGGCATGATCAGATTTGTGTTAAAAACAGTAACGAGTGTCAGGCACTCCACGTGCGTGGAGAGTTTTTTATGTGCTTTACACACGATCTCAGGAGGCAGCTATGTGAAAGCTGGGTGGGAGAAGGGGCAAGCTCTGGAAAAGGAGGGAAACCATGAATAGCTCTTTTGACAACTAAATTAAAGTTCAAGGGATATATGCATGTATGGCAAATGCAAGACTACCTAATAAGTACACAGTGAAAATGATTTTATTTCAATGCATGCCGTTTTTCCTTTACCTTTAATTTAAGGATGCTAATGAGGCCATTCTGTCCTATAGCAACTACACACTTTAGTGACAGAGGTAGAGAACAGATGCTCTGGTATGAGCACAATCAGTGTCCCTCCCCGAAGCTGGGCAGGTGTCAGGCTGGTTGTGAGGATTCTGGGGTGATGTCACCCGGGGTGGGTCAGGGTTTCTTCTCTGCTTCTCCCAGACAGAGCCCTTGGAAAAAAATGCCTGTTTCAGGAGAGCTCTACACACTGAAAATGAGTGGACCAGCCAGCTTTTGTTTAACCCAGCTAAAAATAAGCTGGCTATTTTGCTTTGTTTCTTCTATCCATGGTCCAGCTAAACCAGAGGCAGGAATTAAAACTTAAAAGCCAAGGATTTGCAATTAAAGTTTACAAATGCCACTCTATATAAAGCATGGGAAAAAGCAAGGGGAACGCAATATGGGTTATTGTAATGCAATTAAACGTTACAATATGCAATATGTGTAACTGCATTATGCAGTGAATGGCAAAGAATCCCAAGTTTGGATAACAGGGAAAGCCCATGGCAGGGTAAATGCTTTAAGGCTAGGTGTGGCACCAGAGACTGCAGCGAGGGGGTAAGCAGGAGGAGCTGCACTGGAGCCTTTTCTCGGGTCTGAAACCTGGGTCCACTCTGGACGCGGACTCTTCCTGCCCTCACAGTGCTGCTAAGTCCTAAAATTAGCCGGAAACCTCCCCCAACCCTCCAGGCGCGTGGCTTTGCTTAGTGTGGACCGCTCCCGCCCTGCCCCCAGGGTCACTCCACATAGGAAAAGGCACCCTTTCCTCCTGGGCCGGTACTTGCGTCCTGGGTGTGCTGCTGACTCTGCACAGGAAAAACCTCCGCGATAGGGGCTGGGTGGAAGCCTTTACGAGCACATTCCTCTCTTAAAACACACTCAGTCTTTTGTCCCACTCAGGAAAACACTGCTGTTGGGAAAAGGCTATTTCTTTTCCAAATGTTGGAGCTAATTGTCTGAGTCGGTTGAAAAGAATAGGAAATGCCTTTAAATATTCAGAGCTGGGTCAGAGCAGCCCGCCTGTACCAAAGGTGAGCGGTTCCGGCTGGCACAGTGCGCTTACAGGTGAGGAATCGAGGCGGTGGTCTCCACAAGCACAGAACAAAGTCCCACTATAAAGCCATAAAATGAAAACTGTCATCATCTGAGCTAACTTCTGGAAGCCTCTGGCCTGGCCTTTCCTCCCCTTCCAAAGCCCCAGCCTGGGCTCCAGGGGGCTCCGCAGCCACGAGCAAGGCCCCCGCGGGAACTCGAGTCAAGCGCAGGAGCACCCCAGGCTCGGGAAGGGTGACGCCAAGGAGACCCGACATTAGCCGGGCAGGCCACAGCAGCTCACTGAGTAACGGAGGGCACCAGTACCCGGGCCACCTTCCTCCTCCCGCGGCGGGGCGGCCCTGCCGGGACAGCCACGGACCACGCGGCTTTGCCCTCCGCGCCAAGAGCGAACGGGACCATCCAGCCCCTCCGGCTTCCCCTGGGGTCCTGGAGGCCAAGGCCCCGCTCCCCCGCCCCGCCCCGGCGGAGCCGACCCCGCGGCGGGCGCCAGGAGGGTCCCCGGCCTGGAAGCGGCCCCCGCGGCGCTGAGAGGGCTCCCCCCGCCCGCGACCCCGCCCCGCCCCGCGGCTCACCCTCCGGTCTCGGCGCCCGAGTCCACGCAGTCGTCCTCCTCGCAGCCGCCGCCTTCCCCCGCCTGGGGCTCCATGGCGCGCGTCGCGGGCTCCGCCTGACCCCGAGCTCGCTCCCTCCGGGCCGCCCAGCCGGGACCCGCGCGGCGCGGGATCCGGGAAACAACTTGGGCGCTGCCGCGTCCGCCAGCGCCGCGCCCTCTCCTGGCCGCGCCCCGCCGGCCTCCGGCTGCCGCGCCCGCCCCGCCCCTCGCCGCTCGGCAGCCAGGCTGCGCGTGTGCGCGAGGGGGTGCGTGTGCGCGAGGGGCTGTGCGTGTGCGCGAGGGGGTGTGCGTGTGCGCGAGGGGGTGCGTGTGCGCGAGGGGTGCAGGTGCACGAGGAGATGTGAGTGCGCGCTAGGAGTGTGCGTGTGCGCGAGGGAATGTGGGTGTGAGCGAGGGGTGCGTGTGTTGTGAACTCGCCTGTGGGGGGGGGGGTGTGTGAGTGGGTGTGGTGTGTATTTGTGGGTGCACGCGCCTGTGTATGTGCTGAGCGCTTGTGCCCATATGTTACCAAATGTGAGACAGCACGACTGCGAGTGACCGCACGTGCGCTGTGTGCGTGCGCGTGTGCGCTGGGGGTGACCTCGAGGGAGCCACCGGGATTGCGCCGAGGTCCCCGGGTCCAAGAGCTGGGAGCCGCGGTGCAGAGGCGCGGAATGTGTTTCCAACACCTGGGCGTTTTCTTACAGTCTCCTCGGAATTGCTGGCGCTGAATTCATTGTCAACTTCTCAGGGCAGGTCTGCGTGACTTTGCCGCCACCCACAATTGTGCCACCAGTCCGTATCATGCATTCTTTCGCTATTGAAAAATGTCTTTCAAAGTAATTCAAGAGAATTTAAAGATGGAGCTGTACATAGGGGTTGGTGCCTGAGGGGCTGAAATACATGGCCACTCAGAGTGCATCCACCATCACCGCGGGAGGGGGCTGGGGACAGGGAGAACCTGAAAGATTTGGGCTTGATTCCGACAGCCCTGTGCAGGCCATTGGAAGTCGCTCATTTCTGCTTTTTCCTCTTTTAAGGCAAGTTTTTAACCTCTATGTACCTTAAGATGGGGATATTGATATAAACTCTACAGAACGGTTGTGAAAATTAAATGAGATCATAAAAATGAAATGGTTGGGACAGGGCTGGGTACACAGGCAGCTGTCATTGTTTCAAAGCTCTGTGTCAGGTTCCCAACGTCAACATGCACAGCGGTGTCACTCTGGGTGACAAGTCACCCTTTGAAGAGGAATACATTTTTTTCTTCCCCTCCTCTCCCTTTTTCCTTCCTACTTGCCTTAATTATCACCCCTTTCTGCTTCCTATTTTAATCAACTTCACAGAAAAGAAGAAATCCAACACACAAGAGAGGAAGAGAAATTCATACTTGCCCTCAAGAAAAACACAAGTAAGTATGCCAACCCCAAATTTTAACTGAGTTGTTCTTCCTGGAGCACTCAAAGCAGAACTGGATATATTATACTCAGGTAGTGGTCATTAGCTAAAAGAGAGAAGCATGCCATTTCTTCAGGGGAGATGCCCCCCCCACACACACACACACCATGCACTGATTTTTCTAAAAGAAAAATTCTCACATGGGGCAGGAAACACTGCAAGTGATGTACTGCATGTTGCTGCTAAAAACCACTTTTAATTTATCAATTCATTCAATAAGTATTTAAATACCAGACAGAAGTGTGGACTCTGGATATACAAATGTGGGACGAAAATAACAGGTATGACCTCTGCCCACTTGGAATTTATAATCCAGAGCAGGGAGACTAATTAAGCAAGTAAATTACATATAATGAAATATATATAAGAAAGAAAGAAAAACAGAACAGAATTTAAATTGGAGTGCAAGGAAGGGATAGGTAAGCCCTCCTCTGCCTTAGGGCCTTTGCACTTTCTGTTCTAGCTCTCTGATGGTTGGGTTCATGTGTCAACTTGGCCAGGTGATAGTACCCAGCTGTCTGGACAAGCAAGCACAGGCCTAACCATTGCTGTGAGCACTTTTGTGGCTGGTTAATAAACCAACAGGCTGGTTTATTAAGTCATCAGTCAACTGGCTGCAGCTGTGACTGATGACATCAACAAAGGGCATGTCTTCCACGATGAGAGAATGCAGTTGGCTGGATTTAATCCAATCAATCAGTTGAAGACTTTTAAGCGAGACGGACAGAGGACCTTCACTTCTTCTGCTGCCCAGCGAAGCATTTCCTGAGGAGTTCGTGGAAGTTGCCAGTTCATTTCCTGACGAGTTCATTGAAGAACTTCACTGGAGTTGCCGGTTTGCTGACTGCCCTATGGAATTTGGACTCGTGCATACCCACAGTTGCGTGAGACACTTTTATAAATCTTACATTCATAGGTATCTCTCATTGATTCTGTTTCCCTAGAGAACCCTAACTAATACAAGCTCCTTGGAATATTTTCCCCCAGATTTTCTGTGGAACTCCCTCTGCATTTCCTTCAGGTCTCTGTTCAAATGGGCCCTCATCAGAGAGGGCTTCCTAAAAGGATCCCTTTACCCAGCCCAGCTCTTCCTTGTAACCCTGTCAGCACACACTATGTCCTTATTTGCTAATTACCTGTTCTTCCTTCTCCACCTCCACCTCTAGAATGCCAGCTCTGTGAGAGCCGGGGCCCAGCTTTGTTCACTGCTACACCCCCCACACCTGGTTTGCTTCATGGTGCAATACTTATGCTTTCAGTGAATAAATGAATGGGAAGCAGCCCAGCATGGAGGTGGGGAGCAGGGAGAAACTCCAAGTGGAGAGACCAGCAAGTGTGTGGCAACGTGGGGCTTGGGGCATTAGGGAAGGAAGCTGAGTGACACACTGAATGGCAAAGAAAATGGTGAGACATTTCTATTCTTGGACATCACCAAGTGATTGTCATACCATATTTGAAAAGCAGGAACAGGGTCAGTGAAACCAGATTCAAGTGACTGATAAAAGTGGCAAAATAGGTAAGTGTGATAAACATTCTACCATCTTGTTATCTTTACAGCCAGGAAGAAACCTATATTCGTTGGTTCTGTGAGGGGGGACAATTCACACACTTCACACTGTCACTAAATTTAATCCTCAGTGAGGCCCTGTGAGGCAGATTTCTTTTTACCGTTTTGCAGTCAAGGAAACTACACCCCGGTGAATTCAAGGGGCTTGCCCTAGGCCACCCAAACAGTGAGTGGAGGAGTCAGGTGGCCCATTTATTATGGATGAATTCCACATCATCTCCTTGAATGGCTAGCAGGTAGACCAGATGCATCCACAGGGAAATTACACTAAAGAAAAAGGCAGGGAAGAAGGATGGAATTAGCATATCCCTTAGAAGGGCTTTGGGAAATGAGATGCTACTTACATTCTTTCAACCTTCCTCAGGTATCCAGAGAAAGGTCAGATCAGACAAAAAACCTGGAACGTATCTTAAAATGATGCATTGATTCAGGTCTCCCCTGTCCATAAGGGACTTGGGTGTTATCAGCGGTCTGACGGCAAGTAAATGATGCATTTATCATCAGGAAGAGAACCTTGAGCTGTAAGCACCTTTTGGGCAGATGTGTTCCAGTTAACTGTGCCTCCACACCAGCCAACCAGCACAAGAACCTTTTGGTGGTCACCAGAGGGTAGCTGGCCCATCACCTCTGCTTGGCTCCCAAGCTCTATTTTCCAGCTATGGGATGAGGGTTGCTTTTACCATGGGGGTAGAGTGCCCCTCCCTTCTCACCTCTGGAAGGTGGGGGCAGAGGAGTGTCTCCCATCTGCTTAGGGTGTCCTCCCTGCTTCCCTGAGGATGTTCCCATCAGATGCTGAGGACTGCACAGGAGAGATACAGAGGTATGGGTCAAGAAGCAAGAAAACTGATCTTTAGACCTGAATCCAGTGTGCGTTAGACTAGAGGACTTACTAGAGGGAAAAGGGAGATCCTGGACTTTTATAACACTCTTACTACATGTCAGGCATAGTCATAGTGGCTATACATGCACTGTCTCTTTAATCCTCTCAGAAACCTTGGGTGGTGTTTTGATTTACTAAAACTGCTGAAATGCAGTGTGTTAGAAATGGGCTGGCTTTTAATAAGGGGGATTTATTAGGTTACAAGTTACAATTATAAGGCCATGAAAAATGTCCAGATTAGTGCATCAAGAGGATACCTTCTCTGAAGAAAGGCTGCTAGCATCTGGGGTTCCTCTGTCACATGGGAAGGTGCATGGTGATGTCTGCTGGTCCTTCTCTCCTGGGTTCTGGTATTAATGGCTCTCTCTCTCAGCTCTTCTGGTTCTTCCCTTGCTTCTCCAGGCATTTCTCTCTCTGCTTTCTCTCCAAATGTCTCTGCCTTTTTTTTTGTCTCCTAAAGGACTCCGGTAAAGGATTAAGACACACCTTGAATGGGTGGCATCACATTCCAGTTGAAACAACCTAATCAAAAGGTCCCATAAACAATAGGTCTACACCCACAGGGATGGATTAAAAGAACATGGTATTTTCTCGGGTACATAGCAGCTCCAAATCACACAGGAGGGGTCAATCAACCTGAAAACAGGGTTGCTGATATAAATATCACAGGTGCTGGGGGACACAAAGCTCCCTAGAGACTCTGAAGCACATGGAACATGGAGAGTAGTCACTTCCTCTCAGGAAGTTCTGATCAACATTCTTGTTGTGGATTAAATCATGCCCCCTCCATAAAAGCCATGTTCAAATCTTCTAGATTACTGTGGATGTGGGCCCATTTGTAAGCAGGATCTTTAGAAGATGTTATTATTAGCTGAGTTGTGGGCAAATTAAATCTGGGTGGGTCTTAATCCAGTCCCTATGAAGAGAGGAAATTCAGACGAATTCAGCCAGAAAAAGCCAGAAGAATCTGGAGACGAGAGAGAGAGAGAGTGCCATGTGCTGTCAAGTTGCACCCCACCCCAGCCCCGCCCCCTGCATGGCCTTGTCCACATCTTG
>PVKY010002420.1:0-25689 GCA_004027775.1 Bradypus variegatus | reverse complement strand
GAGTCATCACCCACAGTCGGGTGGGGCGCATCTCCAAGGAAACACTCAGAGAATTACAATCTAATTAACACTGATAGGTCTGCCCATACATGATTGCATCAAAGATAATGGCGTTTTGGGGGGCATAATACATCAAACTGGCACAAGGGCCATCGTTGTCATCTTGGTGTCCTCAGCAAGGAGCCCAGGGCCTGGCACTGAGTGGGCCAGAATGAATGAAGGAGCCACAGAAGACAGGTTCACTTCCCCTCTCCTCCCCCACCCCTCCCACTGCACTCTTTGCATCCGGGGCCAACTCAGAGCCTGCCACCAGCCCCTCTCTCTGAAACACGGATGACAAGTTGTCAAGGGGCTGACACTCTGAGAGATGACATTAAAATGGAACAGATACAGGCCTTCACGGAGATCCTCACTCAGACCCACACCATTCCAGTGATGAGATGTTTAGTCTTTGCTGTCTCCACTGACCTCCCGATCCATAGCAGAGACGACGTCATTCCTGACAAGAACCGAAGTCCATTGCCACCCCGCAGCTTCTCGGGATCGGGGTGAGCACTGTGTCTCCCGCCAAGCAGATACTCCAGGCCCTTCGCCCCACTGCCAGCTCCAGGGCACCGAGGGACAGCCTTTGGGGCCAGACCAGTTGCCTTCCCACACTCTGCAGTCTCTGGGCATAGTGTCCTGGGGGCCTGGTCTTTTGGCTGCTGCTTCCTCAACCCCCTCCTGCAGTTGCTCAGGCAAGTCCTCCATACCCCCCAGAAGGCAGGTGTTCTCTCTTTTTTCCTTTCGGTGGTGGTTGGGGTAGGGGTCTGCCAAAGACTTTTGTCACACTGCCTCCTGGAGACGTGGCTGGGGCACTAAAGCCTCTTCCGCAAGAGCCCTCAGGCCCTGGCTCTAGGGCCCAGCACAAATCTTCCAGCTGGACTTGGGTGCCTTCCCAAGGAGGAAAGGAAGGAGGGAGCTTCCCTGCCTGGAGACGAGCAGTGGGGTCTGCCGGGAGAGCCTCAGTGGGGGTCCCCAGGCTCCTGCCCCCTACTGGGAAACAGTCCCAGAAGGTGAAGCTAGCAGGTACCTACAACGTGCCAGGAACTGTGCTACGTGATCCACTCCTACTGTCTCATGTATGCCACACAAACAGCCTCTGAGACGGGCTTAGAAAGGTGAAAAGACTTGCCCAAGGTCACACGGCTAGTGAAGGGCAGGCTGTTGGCCCCTGGTGCAGCCTCTGCTGGTCCCCGTCCATCACTCCCACTCTGCCACTTGCTGGCTGTGGGACCTGAGGTTCCTTCCTTCCCTCATCTGAAACGTGGGAACAATAGGACTCCCTTAAAGGTGATGGGGAGAGTCTCGCATATGGAGTGTGGGAAGCCCCCAGCAGAGCCTAGTGCCCCGTGCTCAGGAGCTACCACCCACCCGCATCTCTCAGGCTCCCCCCGCAGAGCGTGGGGGCGGGACACCGTCCAGAGATGAGGACAGAGCCGCACAGCTGTCGCACAGAGGCAGACAGCCCCGAGAGCGACGATCGGCAGGCTCTGGGGTTCTCAGAGAGCCCTGTTCCACATCACGGCTGATTAGTTACAAATGGCTTCCTCTCCTCGTGTATCATTTACACAGCAGAGAATGGGGTGATTGTTCCTGAGGAGGGAGCTTTCCCCCAGCCCCTCTCACCACAGCAGCTGAGAGACACAGTGAGGAGGGGTCAGGAGGGGTGTGTGCAGTCACCACAGTCACAGGAAGTAAGGGGGGTGGGGGATCCCGGGCAGTGGGAAGGGACCAGCCGAATGTCCACTCCTGGCGGGCAGCAGGCGGGCAGGGGACCGAGGCTTGGAGAGTGTCCTCAATTGTGAGGGCAGGAAGGAGAGGCAGTTACAGGCTCTGGCTCGAAGGTGGCTTCCCTCGACAGCAGCTTGCCAAGCAGGCCCCAGCTGGGGTGGGATTGTCCCCCTGTTGGGCAGCCAGAGCCCAGCAGGTGCCAGGCCTCTGGATTTCACAAGACTCCGGACACCACTGGGATCCAACCAAATGCAGCTGTGACTGGCCGGCTCTCCAGCCCCCTGGTTTCAATAAAGCCTTGGCTATCAAGGCTGGAGTCTGGAAGAGCGTGGAAGGAATGCTCCTCAGGAAGGCTGGCTGGACCTGAGGTGCTGGCCCCCCACAGTTCCCCTCTCCTTTGGTGGTGGTCCCTTAACTTCGCTGTCGCCGCTAAGAGAGGCCCCTCTGTTATAGCAAAGGGTCAAGCATGCACAGAGTCCCCCTTTGTCATTCCTCCTAGCACAGCTGAAACCAGCTGGCATTTTCACAAAGGGCTTCACTAAGTACTAAGGGAGGACAAAAAGGAAATAATTACAGAAAACATGAAAAACCCATCCCTAGCTGCCAAGCTCCCAAAGTACAGGTTTCCATCCCTTTGGGGATAACAGATCACCCCAAATTGTTGGGACAATGCTTCGACACCTTGCCTGGCTCCCCTTGTTCCCAGCTCTTGTGCAGATGCCATCTTGTTGTCCACCTCTGGGAACCACCTGGTCACCCCTAGGCTCTTCCCCTAGTCACTTTCCAGCTTGGCCCCACCCAAGGCCTCCCACTAGGCTCTGGTCTCTGGCCTGAGGCACGAGCCTTGTCCCTTGGGTGCTGGCTGAGCTGCGGCGACCAGACCAGGGTGTGATTACAGAGTAATGGGAGGTTGTTTTCCCACACACACCCCCATCAGCGAGGCCCGCCCAAGTTGAAAGGTCTTCAGAATGGGGGCTAAGAGGGCGATCTCTGAAGACTGAGGGACATTTGAGAAAAATGGGCAGACTTGGGATGTTTTCTCAATGGGAAGAGGGGCAAGTGCTCTGAGGGTTAGCCCAACTCAACCAATACCAAGAAAGCACTTACCATGTGCCAAGCACTGAGCAAGCAGAGGGGGATACAGTCTCTGCCCTCTTAGATCTTACAGTCGTTAGGGGAAGACAGACGAGCAACTCTGCAATTATGACAACGAGAAGCAGGTGCTATGATGGAGGGGTGATGGATTAAGGTACTATGGGAACCTGGGTGAAGGACATCTTCCCCACTGTGGGCGGCCAGGGAGACTGCTGGATCCTGCCTGGAGAGAGGGAGCCAGAGCTCAGGGTTGAGGCTGGAGTGGGTCCACAGGAAATCTCAGCCCAGGAGATGGAAGGCAGAGGAGGCCACCCAAAGCTGCTTCTTGCTAGTGGCTTTGGGTAGCCACTGGCTACAAAGCATGCCCAGACTATAAGGTAGAAACCCTCTGGCCTCAAACTGTCCTCTGTTGTTCTGCCTTCCAGCAAGGAAGGGGGGAGATTTTAGTCCTCGGCCACTGTACTTCTCCCTCACCTTAGGCCATATCCAGGTCTGGGCTCAGGGGCAGAGGCAAAAGGAGATGCCTCTCCAGAGGTCAGGGTTGGGAAATAGTTCAGAAGGTCAGGACAATGAAAGGCCAGAGGGAAAGGGGAAAATGAGTCAGGAAGCTGAAAGCCAGGGACTTGGGAAGGGCTGGAGCAGGTGTTTTGGGACAAAGACCATGAATAATTCAAGGTGTGGGAGCCACGTGTTTGTGGGTGGCCTCACAGCCAGGGGCTGACCTGACGGCCCGAGGGAACTGTCAGGACCGGTGGGACCCCGTGGCTGCTAGGGGTCTGTGCCTGGTGGCTTGTTGATCTGTATTGCCCAACTCCCCACCGGAGGGTAAGCTTCAGACCTGAGATCTGGGTTCTTCCTCCCACATACCAACCCTTCAGAGTTTGTCCAGACAGATGAAGACCCAGAAAAGTCTCCAGACACTGGCCCTGGCTTCAATTTACTTGCAGTAGGGTTGGGAGCTATGGCTCATGGTCCACAGAAAGGGCCTTGGAGAAACATCTAGGCTTGATCCCCCAGCTCTGGTCCTTACTTTTCTCATCTTCAAAATGGGAATAATTGAAGCCTACTTTATAGGGTCATTGTGAGAATTCAGTAAGTTGAAGTGTTTAAAGCACCAGGCAAATTGCTTACCTCATAATAGAGGCTAAGTAAATGTTAGCTTTCTCTGTGAAACAATAGCAAGTAATATCAGCGATAAACAGTTAAGTGTTGAATAGTGGGCACTGATCCTGTTATCCCCTTAGCATCTAGGTCTACTTGAAGGCCTCAATGGCAGTTGAGGACTGTTCACCTGGATGGTGATGATGGCAAGAATGACTGTGTGTGAGAGAGAGAGATGGAACAAATCCCTTTGATTCTTGCTCCTTTGCAATTGGCAGAAGGATTCAATTCTTGGTCTTCTATTGTCTCGTGTCCACACTGGCAAGGACTCTAACTAGAGTGTTTTTATTTCTCGTAATATGAATGAAATGCTGAATTAGAAATCATGCCCAACGGTTACCATTTCTTGCACACCAAAAACTTTATCAGTCCTCCCACAACGCTGAGACATAAGTACTGTTATTATCTTTGACAGATGGGAAACCAGGGCTCAGAGAAACTAGACAGTAATGGAGCCACAATGCAGGGGAGCAGGGCCACTAGCACATCTGCCCTGGACTTTACGTGAGCAAGAATAAACTCCTATTGGGATAATCCGTCAAAATTTTGGAGTCTCATTTGTTTCTGCCACCCAGCCTACCCTAGCTAATTCATCTCACTGCCCAGGAAGCAGGGTTCAGAAGGGGATGGTCTCCAGTTGACTGACAAAAGACTAAGGCACAGCTTACAGGAGCCACAGACATTCCCCAAGGCAATGAGCTCACTCCGGAGTGCAGAAAGCAAGCTGTGGCATTCCTAGCCACCTGCACCCCCACCCCAACACACACACACACACACACACACACACACACACACACACATGAAGGTAAACTTCCCGGGATCCTCCACACCACATCCAGAACCTGGGGCATAGGAGAGTCCAAGCAATATGCATTAAAAGAAAGAAAGAGAGAGTAAGGGAGGGAGGAAGGAAGGGGGAAAGAAAGAATACAAACACAAACACACATACAATACATACCCCCATATATACAGTTTACAGTTATAGGCAAATATGCCCAGCTACATACATTCAAAATATTCAGGTATAGAGAAGAATATACAACACAAATACTTCAATACACACTCAATCATGCACAATACACCCCTAAGCCCACATATACAAATCCAAATAAAAAAATAAAGACACACATAAACATGTGTATATACAACAAACATGTTGTGACAAGCATGTATGATCCAGAGATTCACAAACACACACCTACTTACCCTCATGTACTCTCCACCATAACTCTGGGCTCCTGGAAGGAATCTGTTTGCCCCAAGCACCCTAGCATGTTGGAGCCTGTCAGAATGTTCTTTGCAGCCCCGCCTAGCCAGCCGGTGACTGGCCCCAGCTCCTGGACCTCCCAGCTCAGGCTTGCGGTCGGCCAGGGAGCGAGGCAGCGTCTCTGGCAGCCCCCACGTGGGTGGGCAGGCAGCAGACGCAGAGGTCATGGGGGTCAGAGCTGGGCTGCCCTGGCCTCCCTGCTCCTGGCTGGAATGTGAGCTGGAGGGGCCACCTCCCAGGTATTCCCTCTCCTCTGCAGTCACCAGCTGCCTCCAGGCCCAGGCCAATGCATGATCCCAAATGCTGCCAGGTTCCTGGAGCCAGGGAGCTGGGCATGGAGGGTGGTAAGTGGGAGATGGAGGGGTTTGAGAATCCTGAAGGACACAGGGCACACATAAATGATCACAGAGATGCACAATCACACACAGAAGCCTGTCCAGAGAAAACACACAAATGCAGAGTCACAGACAGGCATACAGACTCACATTCCCACTGAAATACACATTCAGACACACTGCCCAACACACCCTGAGATACAGCAGGGACACACACATGCGCACACACACAATCACACAAGCTTACAGAGCTAGCAAGAGAACAGATGCACACAGAGCAACATGTGGACGTACAGGGGACACACGCTGTCACTCAGACCACACAGAGACTCGAACACACAGACCATGGGGATCTTCACAGTCACACATAAATGCACACGCACACACACACACACACACAGACTCGTGTCTGCAGGCCCCTGCCGTGTTGCAGAATTTCCTCTAATACCGCACCGGGCCGCTCACCAGCATACGTGTGGGCCTGGCAGGGAGGGCCTGGGTGGACGGCTGCCCAAGGAGGAAACTAGAGCCGGACCCCGAGGTGTTTCCTGCAGGCCGTCCACAGCCAGGCTGCCCGTCTGCCTAAGTGCCCGGCCGCCAGGACGGCGGCCTATTGGGAAGAGAGACCGATCTGGAGGCATGTGGCTCAGCTTTCATCTCTGCCGGTTCCTTGGACACACACAGACACATGCACATACACACTTCTCGAGAGTGCATATGTATGTACAACACATTCAGGCAAGGCACTCGGAACCTTGGTGTCTTCATCTATAAAATGGGGTTACAGATCCTTTCAACCCCAAAGATTGAGGGGATGAGGTAATGCCACTCTGAAGAAAGGCCAGTACAAGTTGCTGCCTCCTTAGGGGTGGAGGGGAAGGCTGTCCCTCGCCAGGGCCGCTAAAGTCTCATGAATTTAGCCTTGTTCCCAGCCACTGGGCTCCTCACCTGGATCCCCTCCAAGGTGGCTGGCCCAGAAGAGCCCGAGCGGGGCCGAGGCCCCTCTCCCCTGGCCCCCGGCGCCAGGCTCCAAGAGGCCCCCAGGGGGGCGGCTGCCGGCTAGGCTCCGGGGCGATGGGGAAGTCTTAGGATCTCGGTCTGAAGCGCCCCTTCCCAGCACTCCGGGGTCGCCGGCGGCGGGGTTCGGAGCTGCAGTCGCCCGGCTCCGCCCCGGGGCTCGGCCGCTCCCTGGGACTCCCTGGGATCCGGGTGGCGGCCTGTCGCCTACTCCGAGTGGGCGGGGCTCCGAGCCCGCCCCGCCCCGCTTCCCAGTCCCTGAAACCCAGCCGCGAACAAGCTTCAGTCCCAGAAGGGAGCTGCTGTCTGAGCAGGAAACTGCATCTTCAGACCTCTGCCCAGCCACGAGCGGACCTGAGACTGCCCTGCACGCCCGGCGGAGCCTCCTCAGGGACCCGGCTGCCCCACACCGCCCCGTCCCTCCGCGCGGCTCCCCATCGGGTTCCCCAGCCACAGCTTCACCTGCGGGCTCCTGACTCCCCAGGGCTCCCAGAGGATGCTCAGGCCACCGGCCAGGGCCCTGAGGCAGCAGTGAGGGGGGCGTCCAGTCTCCCATTCAGCTCTTCTCCTGCCCCTCCGCCTGTGCCTGCGGCTCCCCCAGGGGTTGAGCATGGTGGTTTTCTCTTGGAGCCGGCTGGATCGGGACGTCTGAGAAGATGCCTGCCATGAAGCTGATCACTTGCTTCCTGCAGCTCCTCGTTGGGCTGGTGCTGCCTGCTGTGCACCCCCAGGTAAGAACTGCCTCCACCCCAAGCCTGATTCCCCTGAGCTTCCCACCGCCAGCACTCTACTCACGGGGCTCTGAAATCAGACCCACTCTTGGGAACAGCAGCCCCAAGGATGTCAAAACACAGTCCAGGAGCCGGGCTGGACCTGCGTCCTCTGGGAGGAGACCTCGGGCTGGGCTGGGGGGAGGCCACAGGGAAGGGAGGGAGGTTTCCTGTCTGGCTCCCAGAGCTCTGGTGGCTTTGCTAAAAGCATCTGTCTACTAATCCCAGGCCAGTCTCTGGCCTTGTGATCAGGGCCGAGGCCCCGTGACCAGCCAGGCACCCCCAGGACCTCTGACCTGTCCTGGCATGAGGGTTCGCAGGCGGAGGGGAGCAGCTGAAGAGGTGGGTAGTGGGGAGCCTGGGCCCCGCTCTCTCCAGGGCTCAGGGCTGAGCCGAGGACTCCCGGATGGGTTAGGAGGAGACAAGAGGTCTGGCTGTGCTCTCTCTCCTGGGTGGGTGGTCGGAGGTCTTGAGTACGGGGCATGGGGAAGTGAGCAGGGCCCTTTTCCCAGGAGCCAGATGAGTCTGGCTGGGAGCCAGCTTGGGCAGCAAAATCCTGACAAAGCCAATAAGCTCCCTTTCCACTGTGCTGTCCTGCTGCAGTCCCCGGCCCCAGACCAGTAGCTGGGTGGGCTGGGCAGCCGCCCCACCCAGGTGCCCAGGAGCTCTGCCACTGCCTACCTGGTAGGGCCGGCCAGAGGAGTAACGTTACAGGCAATACCAGCCCATGGCAACACCCGCTTCAGCCCTTTGGCTCCCACCAGCTGATGGTCTCCCCCTGGGTGCTGGCACCCAGCCAAGGCAAGCTGTATATGGCCAGCAGGGTTGGGCTGGGGGCTGGATGGAAGGGAGACCCAACAGGATTGCAAGATCTTTGGAACCCAGAAGGTAAAGTGCATCCAAAAGCCTCCAATCTCCTGCCCTTTTCCAAATGAGGAAACTGAGGCCAGAGAGGTGTGGGACTCATTCAGGGTAAGTTGCATCTAGAAAGAGGCAGATCTGTGACAGGGCAGAGAGAGAGAGAGTATGTGGAGTGGGTGGAAAGGGGGTCCAGGGGCAGAGCTCAGAGTACCAAGGGGGTCCCTCTCATCTCTGTACCTTTCTGTCTACAGCACCAGGTCTCATCTGCTCGGAACAGCTCATCAGAGGTGGAAGGTAAGCTAGTTTGGGCTGGGGTGCAGAGGATGGGAAGGGATTGACATAAGGGGTGGGTGCATGCTAATAAGTTGGGAACAGTCTACAAGCTAGACATCCTAGCTGATGAAGTTAGCAGAGTCTGAAGAATCCCCCATTGTTGACCAAGAAGCCTGGACTAGGTGATCTCCTGGGTCAGGGTTATCTAGCACACAGAGCACAGGGCTGGGGTCCCACTGGCTGGCTCAGAGCCTCTTCCCCAGCATGATATGAGGTGGACAGATGGGGCCTTGGAGGGTAGGATGGGCAGGGAGTGTCAGGGGCCAGACAGGGGTCTGGGAGCTGGATGCAATGGGCAGGCAGTCCAAAGGATCAGGGAGGGATGAGGAGACCTTCCCAGGAGCCCAGTCCTGGCTGAGCTGCAGGGATCTGGTCAGGCCTCTCCATTGATTACAAACAAACAGAACAGGAGTCGTGCCCTCCCTGGCCCCTCCATTTCCCACTCAGTTACATCAAGAGGGAATCTTCAAAGGCCAAAGAGATGTTTGCCAAAGAGACATACATGCAGAAGGCAGGAGGCCCATGCCAGTCCCCTGCCCTGCTCCTCCCTCCCTGCCTCTCTGAGACGTGCAAAGTGGCCATGCATCACTGCTGAGGTTTCCCATGGTGCCGTGGGAGTGGGGGCCTGTAGGGACGTGCACACGCACACGCGTGGTAGACATCTGGGTGCTGGGAACACCCTCTGCCAGCCGCCTGCCTGCCCACCACCTGCCTGCCTGACAACCAGCCTCTCCTGGGCCCGGCCATGCTCCACCACCTCAGTCCCAGGCCCCTTGGCCACCCTAGTATGTGGGGGCAGTAGCCACCCTTGACTTCACTGATCCATACCCATCCAAGGGTGCCCTTTGGAACTGGCATGATAGCATGCTCTCTGGGATTTGGAAAGGGACCCTCCGCCAACAACACTCCATGTCCTTTCTGATGCTTTTAGTGTAAATCAGACAACAGCTACCAAGAAAAAGCTTGAGCCTCAGTTTCCTCATCTATATAATGGGAGCATTAGAATGCTTGCTATCTAAGGTTCCTGCTTTTTGTAAAGATGATAGGTTCTGTAACTCCCTATATCTCCCAGGGATGGGGTACAGAGGCTTGCAAGTGTAGATTCATTACGCCAGCTCACTCCTTATCCTGATCAATCGGGGAGCCCATATTGTGGTCAAGGGAAAGACAATGAGCTTTGGACCTGATGTATCAAAATCTGAAAATGCCATCCCCTCTACTAACTCCAGAGAAAGAGACTGGCGCGGTCTGTGTTGAGGAAAGTCCTCCAGGTGTGAACGTTGACGTTTACTATTTACGGTAATAATTTTGGGCACTTACTGTAATTCTTGCCTGACCACAAGGCTGGTGACTAGGAAGGCATTAGTATTCTCCCACGTTTTATAGATGAAGCACCTGAGGCTCAGAGATGCCTGGGGTGGGGGGTGGAGGTGTTGCCTGAAGTCTCACGTGCTCCCCAGTGTCTGCGGCAGAGCAGGGGTGTGTGGCACCAGGCAACTAGCGGCCCAGTGGCTGAGATGGCATAAGCAGGCTTATGTGGCAGGCTTGCTGTGTGCCCTACCGGTGACCCGGGGAGGACACCTGCTGGTCTCAAGCAGGTGGCCAGTGGCCAGGCAGCTTCTCCCTGGCAGCCTTCCCCAGCAGCTTGCTCTCAGGATTAAACGTTTCGCTTCTTGGGGATCCTCCCTCCTGGGTGGCAGGCGACTGGGGCCAGATGGGAGAGAGCTGAGGGCCCCCTCCAGCCCTGGGAGTGGGCCCTTGGGGAACGGCCAGCCCTGGCCAGTCGCCTCCCAGGGCACAGCCTCCCTCTCTTCTCACCTGTCCCCACTGCTGGAGCAGATCTGGGGCCAGAGGAAGTGCTTTCAGGAGAGGGTGAGCAGCTCCCCCAGCCAGGTCCCTTGCCCAGCCCCCTCGTTCTCGCACACCCCCCAGGCAGGGGCCTCCAGGGACCAGTCGCCCTCTTTCCCAGTGGCTGCCAGGTAAAGCAGGCCCCAGCCCATCGCCCTTCAGCCCCCCCCCCACACACACACACACTGCCTGGCCATGTGGCCCGGGAAGAGGCGGATTTCAGGATTTCAGGGTTCTGGAGCCTGGGTCCTGTGGTCGCGGTGGTGTGGGGGTGGGGCTGAGAAAAGGAAATCCCTTCTGCTGCTGCCAAGGCTCAGCTGGCTCTGCTGAGCCTGGCCATGGCCCCAACAGCCCAGCTAGGTGGGAGTCTGTGGCAGGATGGTAGGGTGCTGGGTGCCCCTTCCCTGCTGCTGTCCCCTCCCTGATGGCTGGTCCCAGGGCAGGGGCCTGAGTCTTCCATGGCGCTTTGGCAGCTGGCTAGACCTTTACTGTTATTACATTTTCCAAGGAGGCGATTAAATGCACATAGCTCCATCAGTGCTCACGAAGCTTTGGACTAAACATGCAGCTCATGGAGTTGGTGCGAGAGGTACTTCTTTGAGCCCACATTGCGAAGTAGGCTTCCCCCAGGCTGCAGAGCTGCCTTTGGGGAGGGAGGCCCTGTTTCCCCTTGGGTCCAAGGGTGTGTCACAGTGGCTTGGAGAGGTGGAGTCGGGGAAACCTCTGGGCCCCCTCCCAGCCCCCAGCCCAGCCCTAACACCCCCTCAGCAGAGCTCGCAGAATGGAGAGGCAGGCACCCAGCTAAGGGTGGTTTATCACCTCTGTGGTCGCCTTGGCCAGCTTCACGTGGACACACCTCCTCTCAGGTATTTTCCACTATGTTGTAGCCTTTCCTGAGGGCCTCTGCTAAGGCTGGGGTTTATTTTTCCTCTGAGGTTACCCTGAGCTCACATCCTTGTAGGCTAAGGGGAATGGACTTTGCCCGTTCTGCCTCCTAGGAAGGTCACGGAAGGAAGTGAAGGGCTGCTAGGAGAGGCTGTTCGTTGCTCTGTGGCTGAGGCTGCAAGGCCCCAGGTGATCTAGCTGTCCATCAGGTGTGGGCCAGAGCCAAAGACGTCTCTGCCTACAGTATCGAGGCTGGGCTGGGTCACATGCACGGAATCACAGGCCGTCCATGGGAGCTGAAAGGGACCTTGGCCACCATCTCTTTCTAGCCTTCTTTTTCCCCAGCTGAAGAAAGCAGTATGCCCAGAAAGGTTAAGTGACCTCTCTAAGGTCACATGGCCAGTGTAGGGCCAAAACAAGAAGTCAGTTTTCCTGGCTCTGGCTGGACTTCCTTTATGCCTCTGAAGGGGCAGTGCCTTTTGAGAGATTCTAGATCAGCCCCTAGGAGATCCCCTCCATGACCACCAGGACATTTTGGGGTTCCTCAGTGAGCTATCATCTAATCAATCAGCAATTACTTAGTCCATGTTTATCCAGCCTCAGTCCCTGGTTGTATAGATCAGAGCCACCAATGACTGAGATAAGTAAGGTGAGCAAAATCCCCAAGGTGGAAATGGAGGTGGTGCTGACCTGGCCCAGTGCGAGGGCTGGTCAGCCTGACAGGGGCGTGGGGACAGGGCCATCGTTGGGGAGACCTTGGCTGCCAGGCAGAGGAGGTGGCTCTCGGTGGCATGGGCCATGGGGGAGCCATGGAAGGGCTTTGCGGGCAGAAAGTCAACCCTCTCTCGGGGACTGGCCTGGTTTCTGCAAGTTCCCAAAGACTAAGGAATCACAAAGTAGGACCTGAGAAAGAAAGATCCAGAAAGCTCCACTCCCGCCAAAGCTCCGAGGGCACCAATGCAGAATGTGGGTGCCTGAGTTGAGAATGGAGCAGAGAGCTGGGGACTCTGGGAAATTCTGCACTGCTGGAATTTCCGTCCAGCAGGTGTGCAAAAGGCTCAGCGGCCGTGTCCCAGAGGGGTCTCCTCAGGAGTTCAGTGATGGGGGACTCAGACTGGCATGGGGGCTTCCTGGAGGAGGGGGTGTGGGCTGGCCCTTAAGGGCCCTGCAGGGGCTGGGGAGCTTTATCCGGGGCTTCTTGGAGCAGGTCCCTCCTGGCCTGACATCTCTGTGCCTTCTCGCAGTGGTGCCCTTCCAGGAGGTATGGGGCCGCAGCTACTGCCGGCCGCTGGAGAGGCTGGTGGATATCACGTCAGAGTACCCCAGCAAGACGGAGTTCTTGTTCAGCCCATCCTGCGTCCCCCTGCTGCGCTGCACCGGCTGCTGTGGTGACGAGGGTCTGCAGTGTGTGCCCACGGAGACGGTCAACGTCACCATGCAGGTAGGGACAGCCTCCTGTTCCCACCCTGTCTTGCCCTGCAGCCCACCGGCCCTGCTCCGAGCCTGTCCAGGAGAGGGACACTCCTGCCCAAGGCCCCTCACCTCCACCCCACCCATTTTTTTCAGGCTCTGGCTTAGCCCTACCCCAAGACCCAGATATTTGAAAATGCTCTAGCTGAGACTGAAAAAGAAATCTGCTCATATTAAAGGAGCCCCTGTTTACAGTGGGAGGGAGCATCTGGTGCCCTCTCAGCAAGCTTTGTGCACACAGTGCAATGGCGCAGTAAACAGTGCCAGGTGCCTCACGGGGGTTTCCTCATTCCATCCTTTAAGGCAGGAGTTATCCCCATTTTACAGAGGAGGAAGTTGAGGTTTAGAGGATTTTTTTCATGTGAGCCAAAGGCAGATGAAAATGGGGTCTGGTTATCTGCCCCACCCCCACCCCTACAGCCCTCCCAAGGAGGAAGCAAGGAGAGGGGCTGTTGGGAACCCTGGGCCACCCTCAATCCAGGCATCTAAGCTTCCTTCTCCCGCAGATCCTGAAGATCCGCCTTGGGGAGCAGCCCTCCTTCGTGGAGCTGGGCTTCTCCCAGCACATGCGCTGTGAGTGCAGGTAGGTCCATGCAGTGGGCTCAGGGACGGGCCCCAGTCACCTGGCGGCCTCCATGATGGTGGGTCCCAGGTGCCCCAGGTGGAGGCTCTGGTGCCCATCCCTACTCCAGGTCACACTTCCTTCCTGGCTGAGGGAGACCAAGGAAACCAGAGACCCACTCCAAGGCATCCGGTGGCAGCTGCCTTTCATTTTGTGCCCCCAAGCCAGCCGGGCTTCCTTGAGAAGGTGGTCCCAGCAGCTGGAGCACAGCTGCCAAGGTGCCACAGGGGAGGAGGAAGCTTGGGACCCTCCTAGACTTACAGGAGCTGGGGGCATGTCCTTCTGGCTCCACCAAGGTGGGAGGTAGCTGCCTCAGGCCCCTGGGAGAGGCACCAAGAGGCAAATGCCCTGCAAGTCTGAACTTGGTCCTGGACCAGGCTGCGTGCCCACAGGAGGGGGCAACCTGGGCTGAGGAGCAGAAAGATGGGAGAGAGGGGCGGAAGGAGGCACTGTGGTTTCTTTAGAGTCGCAGCCCGTGTCCCTGCCCCACGAAGCCTCTGACCAGCCCCGGCCCAGGGGCACTTTGATCATTAGTTACCGAGAGCAGCAGACCTGGCACTGCCAGTCAGGTTCAGAGAAGAGAGAAAGGAGCTGAGGTGTTGCTCCTGACCCCCGGGGACCCCTCCTGGGCAGGCAGTCAGGGGAGGGCTAGCTAGCCCCTCGCAAGGCATTTTAATGGGTTTTCTCATTTATTCAACAAATATTTGTTGAGTGCCTACTGGATGCCAGGCTCTGTCCTAGATGCTTGGGATACAGGTGGGCAAGACAGGCAAGGTCCTGGCTCTCATACCCACCCTGGGGGGTAGGTACTATTGCTGCCCACCCCACCTCCTCCAAAGTTTAAAGATAAGGAAACAGGCTTGGTGGGGTTATGTGATTTTCCACAGCTCATGAGTATAGGAGGAGGGATTTGAGCCCCAGCCTGTCTGACCCCTAAGCCTGACCTTCTTCATGCTACCTCTCCTGGCCATTACCACCTTCTCTAAGAGCCTCATCACTGCCCTGGGCTTGGCCTTGCCTAAGGTCCGGGATCTGGCTGCCCCTTTTGGACATGAGTCCAGGCTCTAGGCCCTCCCCACTGTACCATTTAACAAGAGCTAGCAATGCACCCTCCCAGGCTCAGCACTAGGTGGTAACCTTTTGCCTCCTACGTTACCTTTGCCCTCACAGCCACCCTTGGGACAGGCAGAAAAGGAGACCGAGGCTCCAAGAGTATCCCTGACTTACCCAAGATGGCAGAGACATGACAAGGATAGCCCCAAGTGGCCCTGGGACTCTGCCCTGGTTCTCTAGGGGGGCAGTCGCCCTAGGATAGCATTCTTTGATCCCAAAGCTGACTCTTAACCATGCTACCCCACGCCTCCACCCACTCTTCTCAGGGAAAACTGAGGCCCTGCCCCCTTTCAACAGGCTTGGCAGCAGGGGCACCTTTCTTCTCTCTTCTGGGCCAACAGCCACAGCCCTGAGAGGTAGAGCCAGGCTGTGCCGAGCGACTGGGGTGTGGGGGGTAGGAGGCTTGTGCTCACCTGCCTTCACCCCCACCCCCTACCGTCTCGCTGTTGTTGCCTGCAGCACGGCACACCCCCCAGGGAGGGGCCCGGGGCAGGGGCTGTGCTGGCAGCCACCATCCCCTCATCCCTGGACTTGCCCATCATTTACCGTCCTTGAGGAAATTCCCAGAATGCCGCCTGGAAGTCAAGGCAGGAGGAGCAAAGGCAGGAAGGGAACAGAAAAAGGCCTAGTGCAGCAGCAGAGAGTATATTCAGAAGTCCCCAGATCTGGTGCCAAGAGGCTGAGGAGTGTGAAGGGGTTGGAATTCGGTCCCTCCCTTGGTGGGGTCACCAGTGCCTAGAGTGGGAGCTGGAGGCCCTCTCTCCCTCTCTAGCTCCATGCTACCCCCTAGTGTCCCCAGGGCCAAATGCAGGGCCAAGACTCAGGTTTCTGAGGAGAGGGGAAGGGTGGCTGGGAGCCCCTCATTTACTGCTTTCCTGCCTCTCTCCTGCCCCCCTCTCTCTCTGTCTTCCCAGGCCTCTGTGGGAGAAGATAAAGCCAGAAAGGTAAGTGGCCCAGCTGGGGCTTGGGGCTATTCTCTGGCCTGCCAGCCCCAGGCCTAGCACGGGGTCCCTGACGCTTTTGGCTTATTGCAGGAGGCGGCCCAAGGGCAGGGGGAAGAAGAAGCAAGAGAAGCAGAGACCCAAAGACCCGTGAGTGCGCAGGTGGGGGGACTCAGGGATGGCAAGGAGGCCAGGCCAGAGGGAGCCCATGACCTGCCAGCAGGGGCCAGTGGCCGGGGAGGGCGCAGGGCAGTCGTAGGGGCCAGAACAGGGAGCTGCGCATCCTAGAGGCCCTAGGGCATAAGGAAGCATCAGGGGACCGTGGCTTTTGTCCTGGCTTAGCCCTAAGTCTCTGTGTGGCCTTGAGCAAGTGATTTCCCCTGGTCAAGCCCAGTTTTTCTCTGTATAGAATGAGGCGGAAGGTCCTCCAAACATTCAGTCACTCCACACACATTTACTGAGCATCTCCTATGGATCAGGCACATCAGTGAACAAAACAGAATTCCTTCTGTCGTGGGGCTGACGTTCTGGTGATGACACCTCTAGCAGCTGAAGGTTCTCTAGGGCACTAGGTGCACTCCCCCACGGCTCCCAGGCCAGGATTTCTGTGCCCAGGGGATACTTGAGGGGTCCCTACTTCCTCTCCCCATCTCAATGCTATCTGCTCAATGCTACACAACTGGGAGCAGCCAGCTGGATTCCCAGGCCTGAGCATGGCTGGGAGAGAAGCACTAGAGAAGGGAAATCCCAAATCTGTGGTGGCAAATCCTAAAAATAAAATATTTCAATTGCACAGTAATTCACTCACAATGCTGGTTCACCTTCGGGGTGCAAGCCTCCTCCCAGCTCCAAGGCGTCAAGAAATCATTTCAAGCTCTGGGAGTGGGGCTGATGCAAGCCCCGAACACCTCACAGCCCTGCCCCTCCGAGAACTGAGACACACCCCACACCCCACTCTCCCACCCCAGCACCCTGACCCAAGCATCGATGGGAGGAAGGAGCTAATAAAGAAGTCAGAGCAGAAGTCAAGCCAGGCTGGGCAGCCTCCATCGGCTCCATGTCCCAGGACAGCAGTCTTCAAACGGTTTATCCGGGAATCTCCTAAAAGGATTTCGCAAAACCCTGTGCTCCCTTGCTCATTTTAAAGTTGACATTGACCTCTTTCATCATAATTGTAAATAGTTGCAAAGGATATAATTTGTGGCATTATAAATATTAATATTTTAATATAAAGCTATTACGTAACTCTTCACATGTACCCTATGGAATCTACATACCATATGAATGTAGTACTCACTATCATCCATTTTTTAAAAAATTAAAAACAAAAATAATTAAAAAAAATAATGAAATAAAAAAACAAAAAAAATTAACAGCAACAATAATAAAAAAATCACATTAATACCCTTTTTTTACTAGTTGCATATTTATATTGCTTCTTTCCTTTCTTGAGCTTGTATTTCCATTTCACTTTCCCCACAGAATTTCAGCTTGATGTAATGTATTTTTCAATGCTCAAAGGACTTTATTATCTCTGCCACAAAAATGGTATATAAATTTGAATTATTTTATATCTCCTGTGAACATAACGCTCCAAGTTAAAATGGCTCCAATTATTAGTAGCACCAATTGATCAAAACAGCACAAATACATCATATTTTAATAAATGTTAAACATAAAAAAGTAAATATTACTGGGAATGCACCTCAGTGAGGGGGATGCAGCTACCTCTTTTCAATCAGCTATGTCTCCATTATGAAATGTTACTTAGGATTGAGCATTAATAGTAGATGAAAAGTTTGAGAAAAATTGTTCACATAAAGTAAATGAGGCTGGGAGGAGATTTGTTTTATCAATATCACCCATCTACTTAAAATTTTCCAGATTATTTCACCAAAAATCTCATTGTGATCTGCTAACAGAAATTATTTTTAATGATACATTAGCCGAAAAATGGGGTAAGTTGTTCTGCCATTTTGCTGAAAGCAAAGACTTGGAAATTGCCTGACTTGCCAATGGGCTGGTTACCCATCATTTGCCATATTTCCTTTCTTGACAACTAGCCCATGTCTCAAAGTGTTCTTTTGTTTAGTGTCCCCGAGTATTTTCACCTTGGGGCAAAGCATGATAGCAGGACTTGGAACTGGTGAGAGGCTTTCCTTTCCCTCTAAAGGGAAGAGGGAAACTGTGGAAGGGCTGGTGGAGAGAAGACCTGAGGCAGGCACTTTCTCACACGAACAATTTTAAGACAGCATGCCTATGGAGGCTGCAAATTGATTTCTTTAAAACCATCAGTAAGTTTATTTGTTTTTCTTATTCCTTTGTTTTGTTAGGGTTTGTTAATTTTCTTGGTGTATGGTAGGGACATGTTGGAAGCAATACAGTTTTTAGGTTATCTGTTTTCCTTAATCCTTTGTTTTGTTTTGTTTGAATTGTTTTTTTTTTAAGTTTTTAATAAAGTAAAAAAAACTATTGCGTTAAAAAAATAAAAATAAAACCATCAATATCCATGTCCCCCTTCACCAATCTTTGCATACATCCAGGGGCATATGGACCCCATTTGAAGACTGCTGTCCTGGAGTAGCCAGAGGCATTATGTCAAAGAGCCAGATTGGGTTCTAATCCTGGCTCTGCCACTGACTAGCTGTGTCACCTTGGGAAAGTTTCTTAACCTTTCTGAGCTCAGTTTCCTCATAGCATGCTGTTAAAGGGAAATGAGACAGCCCTTAGCGCAGGGCTGGGCCCTGGGTAAGTGCTTGGTGAAGGCTAGCTCCTAGCTTCTGATTGGCCTCGGTGCAAGCAGATAGCCAGGAGTGCTGCATCCTCCCCATGCTCCCTGGGTCCATCCCCGTCCCACAGGAGGGGACCCCACCCTCTGCAGCATGCTGATACCCCTGTCTGTGTTTGATCTCTGGCAGGTGTGGCAATGCTGTTCCCCGGAGGTAGCCAGCCCCTCGGAGGAGAGACCCCACCTGGCTCGTGTATTTATTGCCGTCACTCTCAGTTACCTCCCTGCTGGCACCTGCCCTCTATTTATTAGCGATCGCATCCCTGCTAAATGACTCAACCCCTCCTAGATGAGGGGCAGGGAGGGACAGGATCCTCAGGAATTTAGTGCCTTAAACAGACCATGAGAGAAGGAAAGAAGGCGGCCACAGACCTGTGAGTTCTTCATCTTGGGAAGAAACAAGACACATGGGCTTGTGAAAAGAAAGCCAGGCCCCAGAGGCTCTGGGAGTCTCCAGGGAGCTGGAGGGGGAAGGAGGGGACCCAAACGCCTGTTCTTGGGCTCTG
Source organism: Bradypus variegatus (assembly GCA_004027775.1). Taxonomy (NCBI): domain Eukaryota; kingdom Metazoa; phylum Chordata; class Mammalia; order Pilosa; family Bradypodidae; genus Bradypus; species Bradypus variegatus. The sequence continues at coordinate 6,904 of PVKY010002420.1, read as the reverse complement.
GGCTCTGCACGGACAAGCAGCTCTTGCTTTGGGGGCTCCTGGCCAGGGCAAGAGGGGAGGAAAGCAGGCAGCAGCTGGAGGTGGACTGGCCACTTCCTCCTCTTCCTGGCAGCAGCCCAGTACCCTGGAGATCAGAATGTTCAACTCTGGGAGAACAGCGGTTGCCTGGAGACCTCTGCACTCCTTGTCCCCATAGGGTCTCTCCTCGCATCTTGCCACCTGCTTGTGATGGGACATTGTTCTTTCCAGCTCAGCACCACCATCCTGCCCTTCATGGGGACACTGGCAGCGCGTGGGCCCCAGGCTGGACGAGGGGCAGCCCAGCCAATGGGGACAAAGCCACCAGATGTCCTGAGTGCCAGCCTGATGGTGTACAGCAAGGGGGGCAGGTTCCCCAAGGCCCCAGTGCCCTGCACAAGCCGCCCCTGCAAGGCCATCTGACTGCCAGCCAGATTCTCTTGAATAAAGTATTCTAGTCCGGAAACAGCTTACCCAGGGGCATGTGTCTGCTGGGGCAGCAGGCAACAACAGAAAATGGAGGCAGGACAGGTAAATGCTTTGTGGGGGGAATGGAAAGAGCACAATGACTTTTCTGAGCCTCAGTTTCCTTCTCTGAAAAAATGGGGGTTGTGAGGAAGCACACCATTGTGCACGTCAACACATCAGCTTCCTCCATCCTCCCTCCTTTTGACAACTGAGGAAACCGAGGCCCAGAAAGGAGAAGTGGCTTCCCAAGACCTGACAGAGTCAAAAGAGCCCTGAACTTGAGTCAGAGGCCTGAGCCTCTCCCTTCATTCACCGAGTGACATTGGACTTCCCTCTGCCTCAGGTTTTCTTCTCTAACAGGACAGGTTTGGCTGAACAGCCCCTCTGGCCTTGACGGGCTCAGGTCCTGCTGGGAACAAGGGCTCGAGGCTCAGTGGCCTTGGATGGTCCTATATGGGCCACCCCAAGGTCTGCTCCCACACCATCCCAGCTACTTTAGGCACATCCTGGGGTCCACCCCTCCCCTAATGAGGCGCTCTCAAGAGGAAGCCATAGCCTCCAAGCTGAGGTTGGAGCCTGGCCCCAGCCACCCATGAAAACCATCAAATTCAAGAGCACAGTCCCCTTTCCCTCCTCCCCGGGCTGCCCCGCACCCAGCCCAGTCCCAGCCTCCTGGACCCTGATTGAGTGGTGGACCCCAGACTCCTCCGATCCTCAGGAGGGAATTCCAGGCCTGGTCTCCGAGTGACTGAACTGCAGAACCTCCAGTCTGCTGGGGCTGCTCCATTTCTTCACCCCTTTTACCACCCATCTTCTTTTTTCATCCTTAAGGCCTTCAGATGGAACAACAAAAATACTCTAGTTTTTTTTTTTTTTTTTTTTGTCCAAACTATTTACTAGCATACTCGCAACTACCTCTGACCCCCTTGGGGTGTGTCTTTTTATGCAGCATGTGTTGTGGGGTGGGGAGTACCAATCCTCTCCTCTGCCGCACTTCCTCATTTGAGGCTGCTCAGGAGAAGCCCCCAGGGATCTCAGGGGACAGAGGCCAGCACTGGGCAGTGGAGGGAAGCTGTGGACAGTCCAATGGGTGGGGTGGCCTTGCAGAGGCCTTGGTGACCTCTTCACCGAGGTCTGGAGTCCCCTGGGGCATGCTCCGGTCAGAATGTGCTTCTGGCTGGTCAGCACCGAGGGTGGATCACAGAGGTCAGCCCCAGGGGACACTCACTTCACAGAAGAAACACACTTTCTCTCCTGCTCCCCCACTCTGGCTGCAGCTGCTCTGAGCTGGGAGCCATCGTCTTTCATCAACTGAGAGCTGAAAAGAACAGCTTCCCCTGGCCCGGCCACTGCAGCATCTCCCAGGCTCTCGGCTCCACTGGGTCACCCAGATGGAGTTCAGCCTCCCCACCCAGGTCAGTGACCCCTGCAAAGAGCTAGTCAGAGACCAGGGGAGCTTCCAGAAGCTAGAAACAAAAATCCCCACCCATGGCCAGAACCTCACAGCTGGATGGGTAGGAGAAGAGCTGACTAGCCCATTTGACCATATGGAGAGCCCATTCGGAAAATTTAGGCCCTAAAACACCCTTTTCATGTGTTCATCATGTATTTGTGGAGCATCACCCAGACACTGTCCTTGGCACTAAGGTTCCACAGAGAATACAACACACAAGGCCCCTGCTCTCATGGATCTCACACTTGAGTGGCGAGTCAGACCAGAATTGTGCCATACAGGATGTTGGGTGAGTCTTTCCTGATGCTCAAATTGGTGATTGGACCTAGAACTACGGAAAAAGGGGTCATGAGTACCCCACTTCCTAAAAAAAAAAAAAAAAGCAGAAGAAACCACTGGGGGCCAGACACATCTGTCTACAGGAATTCTGCTACATCCAACATCACCCCAGCACCCCCTTCCTCAGTCTCCATAAGCAGAACCAGGGAGTGGGGAGGGAGAGAGGGAGATGGGTTTGCTGGCATCCTAGGTGGATGGATCCCTTCCCTTCCTCTCCCTGGTGCTGGATTTGCCATTCAGATTAGCCCACGAGCTATCTGAATGGGGAGCTGGAGGATGGAGGTGGAGAACTGTAGAGTGAAAGAAGCACAGAGAGCCGGGATAGCTTGCAGGTATCCATCAGGAGTTTCCTGTGGGTCACGTGGACATGGTAGAAGGAAACGGCCACGAGCTACCTGGCCCATGCTCTCCCAAGAGGGAGGCCTACAGGAGATCCCATGGGTTGTGGGGTGTATGGTTGGGGCAGAAGCTGAGTTGGGGTGTTGGATACAGAGCAGGAGAGGATCTCTCACATCGGAGAATGGTGCTGCAGTTGGCCCTGTAGGGTGCCCACAGGAGAGTTGGCTTCTGGATGTCCATCATGTCCATCATGCCAGGTGCTTTCATCACAGAGCAGATGTGGTCACAGCAGAGTGGGACTTTCCCCCAATCTCTCCTTCCCCAACCATGTAAAAGAAGAGGAAGGGACTGGGGAGAGGGAAGGGAGGAGGGGTACAAAGGCAGACCATGCCCCTGCCCACAACCTTGGCCCAAATCCAGGCCATGCGTTGGGGAGGAAAAGGGGTTAAACCTAAACTGGATGGACCAACCTAGATGGGACTGGACCTTCAATAAATGAAAGTGACAGGAGCATGAGGAGATCTGCCCAGGCTGCAGTGAAGCAACCAGAAAGGAGAATCAGCATAGTTCATCTAAAAGCAATGATGGAGAGAAGTACCAGTTCCTATCTGTGTCCCACTGATTGTTCAATAAGCCAGTTACCTATGTTACATAATAACAAATAAATTAATAAGGACATGTCCAACAGTGGTTTTGGTATATGAAGACGGCTTTGAATTCTTTGCTTGTCCTCCCTTCAGAAGGTGAGGTCTATTTTCTCTCCCTTTGAGTTAAATCTGCTTTGATCAATATTGTATAGCAGAAGGGACCCTATAATGGCTCCAAGCCTAGCCTTCAAGAGAACTGGCAGCTTCTACCTTGGTCTCTGGGAACCCTGAGCTGCCATGTAAGAAGGCAAAGACCCTGAGGCAGCCATGCTGGAAGGAAGCCCAAGCCAGCCCTAGAGAGATGTGGAAAGGGAGAGAGAGATGCTCAGCCAGCCCCTAGCTATTTTAGTATTAAGTCATCTCACCCACCGTGCCTGGCTTGATTTCATAACCCACAGAATTATACAGGTATAATAATCAGCTGTTTGGGAGCAGTTTGTTACTCAGCAATAGGTAAACAGAACAGAAAATAAGGCAACGGGATGAGATAGTATTTGGGGGAAGGTACTCTAGACTAGGAGATCATGGAAGGCCTCTCTGTGGAGGTGACATTGATGGTGAAGTTTGGAGGACAAGTAGTCAGTCATAGGGGTGAGAGCAGAGGTAAGAGCCTCCAAGCAGAGGACACAGCTGATGCAAGGCCCAGAAGGAATCCCAGTGCAGTTGGAGCATGATGAGTAAGCAAAGAAAGGCTATGAGGTGTGATGTTAGAGGTGGAGTTGGGGAGGGCAGGCCATGAAGAGCTTTGCAACTTAGGAAAGGAGTTTGGCTTTTGTTATAATATGAAAGAAAACCATTGGAGGGTTTCAAGCAGGAGAGTGAAATGACCTTTTGGACATATTTGAAGTAGACTGCTTGGTCTCAGTGATACATATGAGCTGGTTACCCTGATCATTCATTCATTTACGAGCATTTTTGGAGTTAGCTAGGACCAGGCACTTTGTAGGAGACATGTGCGATGGGGAAAAATATATTAGAATGTGCTGTCTTCCCAGTTTCCACACTTGCTAAAGAAAATTCTATTTTGTAAAAAACAGAGATTCAGGAGAGAGGTCTTAACTGGAGAGGCTAAATTGATCTAACTAAAGGACTAAGAAAGAGAAGGCAAGCAGGGAGAGGGAAAGAAGCAAAAGGCCTCAGGGCTGGACCTAGAGAAGGGATTTGGTTGCAGAGTCTCTGATGATACAAAACAATATGGGAAGGGAAGACAGGGCTTTTGAGAAATGCTGCTACATTTCCCGCATGGTGAAAGCCCTAATGTTCTTTGAGAGAGGCTCACTCAAGGGGACATTAGGCAGAGTATGGATGAATTGGGGCTACACAGAGATGAATAAGACATAGTTTCAGACCTTAAGAAGTTCACATTTAATCAGGGAATCAAATACACATGGGTAAAAGAAGGCAAGAAGGAGCGTGCTCTTAGAGAAATCTGAGAAAGGAGAAATGACCTACACCTGGGGAAAAGCAGAGATGTCCGTGCTCAGCTGGTGGCATTTGAGCTGTGACTTGAGCAACAGGTAAGATTTGGGCATGGGACGTGGCTGGGAAGACCTTCTATGAGGAGGCAACTAATTAACAAAGACCGAGAGGTGGGGACACCCATAGCTGTACAGGGATTTTCAGATTGCTCTGTTTGGCTGATGCTTAGGGTGTGTGAAGCGGAAATGTGATGGACGAGGCTTGAAGGTGGGCTGGGCCCTGGGTGCTGTGCTAGGGACGCTCTGTGAAGGAGAGAGATGACTGACCTTTGTAAAAGGAGAGTGACAGATTATGGAATTCAGGACTGAAAGAAAATTTCCAAACCATCTATTTCATCCTCTTCATTTTATGAACGATGACACTGAGGCCCAGATTTGTTCAAAGCCATGTCAGTTAAGGGAGCCACAATTTCTAATTTACCTATGAATGAGGGAAGTGGAATTGAATCCAGATCTGACTCCAGAGCCCGGCCTCCTCATCTCCTCAGGGTGAAGAGCAGAGGAGAGAAGACAGGCAGAGAGAGGGGAAGAGAACGGGGTCTACTCCAAGCCCTAAAAGCAGGCCAGGCTCTCTGTGAGGTGGGTCAGGGTGGGTCTACAGAATAGGCCCCTCCACAGACGCGGGTGGGAAATCCAGACTCCAGACAGGGCGGTGACAGACGGAGCCTTGGTGTGGAGAGATGGCTGGCTGTCGGCACCAGAGCCCAGCAGCTGTTTTCCTAGAGAATGCTGACCCTTCCCTTTCCCGAGGAAAGCCTGGAGTGCCTCCACTCCCCCTGACACTGGCGGTGACTGAGGCAGAGGAGGGCCAGGACCCTGCCCACCTTGGAGACCCGGGGGCTCCAGGCCAAAAGATGGCGTATTCCTGAGCTTTGTTACCATGGAAACCACCAGGCAGGCCAGCCTGTGGGGGGAGGTTGTCGGCTTCCTCCGGGGGGCTGGGCCCATGGCCTGTTCCTCTCACTGAGAGGGCGTTATCTGGGACCTCTCATTGAGCCCCTCTGGGGAATCAGCCCCTCAGCAAGCGGGCTCTCAGCCCCTATCCTCAGTCGGGCTTAGGGTACGAGACGCGGCCCACCCCATGCGCCAAGTTGCCCTTTCTTCTTCTCTGTCCTCTAAGCTCCCTCCCCTCACCCACCCAGCACTAGGCCCAGGCCACCCATGAGTTACCAGGCCAGTGGCGCGGTAACAGGACGCTCGGCGCTCACACAGCCCAGACAGAGCTGGTTGTTTACAGACATGTGACCGCCCGATGCCCCGGCGGGTCTCAAGTTTAGACTGTTATGGTGATATCCTTCTCTTGTTAGCTCTTTATCCCTTTCAAAGCTCTCTCTGCCCTAGTCCTCTCCTGCAGCCTGTGAAGCCTTCTCACTTGACAGAGAGGGTGAGAAATCTGCCCAAGGAATTTCAGCCCCAGTGTCTTGCGAGGGCCATGGGACTGACAGCTGGGTGCAGCTGCTGGTGGAGAGAGGCAGAGGCTGGGTCTGAACTGAGGCCTCGTGATCCCAGGGGTGCTTCATGGCCAGACCTGTGGGGTCCTGGAGGACACAGCCCGGAGCTGTCCTCTGGGACCAAGCGGAAAATACAACCTCTCACCAGAGGTGGGGGAGGCTGGCGAGGGGCTGGGACTCTCCTCTTGCCAAGTCCCAAGTTCAAACCCAGAGGACTCCAGGATCCAGGATCCTTCTTTAGAAGCTAGCTCTGGCTGGTGGAGATTAGCTGGAGCAGAAAAGGCCACACATGGGCTCTTTGGCTGAGATCTTCATTTTATATGTGTAGATTTCTCTGCCTGATCTGGGGCTATGAAAACAAGTGACCCTTAGACCCAGTTTTAAATCAGTGTAATGCACCACTGGCCACTTGCTTCAGTGACCATTCTTCTGAAAGTTAATCAATAACAGCCAACGCAGTGCTGAAAACAGTCGGCAGCAGCCTCACCTCAATGACCATACTTCTACAACCACGGATCAACCAGTATCTAAACCCTCTTCAGTTCCGCCATCCCTGCCCTCCTTGCTCCCCAATGCCTGATGTGGGATCAGCTCTGTTTTGCTCAGAGAGATTGCGCCTTGCAATAAATTCAGCCTTTTATTTCAGATATTGAGTGGTTCGGTCTTCTTTTGACACCACCTCCCCCACCCCCAATCTATTTCATAATCTAT
>PVKY010002419.1:0-25692 GCA_004027775.1 Bradypus variegatus | reverse complement strand
GGAATAGGGGAGGATTCGAGTTTCCTTTTCTTTTTTTCTTTTTGTATCTTTCACTTTATTTCTTGTCTGGAGCAATGAAAAGTTTCTAAAAATCGAACAGAAATGAAGTGTGGTGATGAATGCACAGCTGTATGAGGGTACCCAGGGGCAACTGATTGTAATGGTAAAATTATGTCACTTGAATTATTCATTGATGAAAATTTTTTTCTTTTATTTCAAAAAAAAAATGTAAATGTACAATGGGGGAGGAAGGGAATGGGATATTTTGAATGTTCTTTTCTATTTTAATTTTTATTTTATTTTTTGGAGTAATGAAAATGTTCAAAGATTGATTGTGAACAACTATATGACAATACAGTGAACAACTGATTGTATGCTTGGAATGACTGTATGTTATGTGATTATATCTCAATAAAATTGTATTAAAAAAATAGACTGGGGTTGAAGGGATCTCCCATGAAATTGGGGCAGCAATTGGCTGTGAAGGAAACTTGGCAAGTATTTCCTAAAGCCTATGCTGAATTCAGGGTGGTACCAGTTTCTCTACCTTTTAAATGAAGGGGATTACTCAATATTTAAATTCCTTTTTGGGGAGTTACTCAAAAGCTGTTGAAGGGTGAAGTGATTAGAAGGTTACTGACACAGACAATGGTGTAAATCAGGCATTTTAAACTCTAATGCCTACAGAGAGAAGGTGAGTGGTGTAGAGCGAAAATGGAGCTGAATGAGGAGCAATAGGGGATGGTGGGGACTGTGGAAAACTAGAGAGAACGTGCCCCCCTCTATAAGGAGGGAGCAGTTTCTCAGCCCCAACAGATGTACACCAGGTGAGAGTGAGGGTCCATTTTGACAGATCCTCTCATTTTTTAAAAGAAGCCAGAAATTTGTATTTTCCTGTAACTTTTTTTTTTAATGTTGGCTATTGATTCCCATTTTCTGAAAGGCAGAGTTGATCAAATAAAACACATATGAAGACCTGTTTCCAGTGTTTAGTCTTCCAGGTTAATCCCTGTTAGAAAGGTTCTTCTTGTCCTGATTCACTCCCAGTTTCTCCCACTTGTGCCCCTCGAGGTTCAGGATTCTACCTGTCCAGAGGTAGATGACACAGAGGAGGAAATACCTTCAGGAATGGGAGAAATTTTGAAACTGATGAGTGAGAGAGTGAAGTTCCTCGATGGATCTGAGACAATGCTGTGCTGCCTCGATTTTAAAGATTATCAGTTTAAGGCCATGCCAATCATAAAATGCAGAAAAGACAAAACAAAATGTTGTACCCACCTATCAGTCTTTCTATGTTAGGTAAGATGTATCTGGGATGCAACTTATAGAAAATCCGATTCAAATCAGCTTAACACAATAAAGGTAATATCCAGAGTATATGAAGAACCACAAAGCAGTAAGAAAAAGATGACAGTCCAATCGGGAAGCAAGGGAAAGACTAATAGGATCTCCAAATGGCCAATAAGCATCTGAAAAAAGCTCTCAAATTCATTGGCCATTGGGAATATTCAAGTTTAAAACACAAGATTCCACTCATGAGAAGCCACGATGAGATGCATGCCACAGGTGCCAAAGTGAAAAAGTCTTACAATAACTAGTATTGACAGAGTTGTGCAGGAACTGGGACCCTCACACACTGATTGCGGGAGGGTAAAATGGTACAACCACTGTGGGAAACTGTTCAGCAGTATCTATTAAAGCTGAACATATGCCTAGTTCCATAGCCAGCAGATAAGCATGTACACGTTCAACAAAAAACATAGAGCATGTAACATGTGATGCCATTTATATAAAGTACAAAAACAGACAAAACTAATCTATGCTGCTGAAAGTTAGTGGCCACCCTTAAGGGGATTTAGGGACTTGGGCTTCTGGGAATGTTGATGATATCCATTTATTGGTCTGGGTGCCACATCCATAATGTGGTTAGCTTGTGAATTTTCGTTTATAATTTGTGCACTTTTCAATATACATGTTCTATTTCAATTTATAATATTGAAAATAATGTTTCACTGGTAAGTAAATTTCAGGCTTGCTTTGATCCAGAGCCATGTGATATCATCCAGCCTTAGTTTCTCTGTCATTCTCTCAGCTCTGCCTTCCTCTGGATGCGGAACTTATCCTCAAAATGCCTTCTCTCTGGTTCCAAAAAGTCCCCCTGCAGCTTAGTCTTCACATTTAGGGGAAAGAGAAGATAGTTTTCCCCATAGTTATTTACAAAAAGTCCTGAGCTTCATTCTAATTGGACTAATTAGTTCACGTGTCCAGTCCTGGACCAAATGCCATGCACTGATTGGTTTAGGCTGGGTTACCTGGGGGACCATCTCTAAACCAATCATTGTGGGAGGGGGTGGGATTATGCTGATTAGCTTAAGCCAATCAGGGCCCAGCTCTGGAGCTAGCTGTGTGCAGCACGCCAGTCCAACCCAAAACCGGGTAGCTTTTACCGATGGGGTGGAGAGGGGAGGATACACCACAATGTGACCACATGCCCAGGACATTTTTTTAAAAACTTGTTTTGGAACAATCACAAACTTATAGAAAAGTTACAAGTACGGTTCAAAGAACTTTTATTTTCCCTGAACTATCTGAGAATAAATTGTCAGTCTGGTGCCCCATGGACCCTGAGTCTTGTAGTGTGATGTGTCCAGGACGCCCCACTATAAAGATACCTTTGTATTCTACTGGCAGGTACTTTGAGACAGTGTCATAACCCGCATTCCTCCGAAAACTTTCCATTTATTCATCTATTTATATCTATGTGGCTAACTTCAAAGAGTTATTATCTGTTACTCTCATTTTTAACGTTGGTGCTCAAATTGTCCCAGATTTGGCCACTGGGAGCCCTTCAAGCTGGCTCCTGTGTCCTTCCGTCTGTTGCCATCATTCTTTGGGCACTTCCTTACTTTCTCACCCTAAAAGCCGTTCCAAGCTCAGCTTGTACCTTCCCTACCCCCATGCTCCCCCTCCCCAATCTACCCCGAGTCAAGCCATTTTCTCCAGGAAGAAAGGCGGATACTTCTGATGGCTGGTGGCCGACCCCTCACCTCCAAACGACCCCTCGGACGCTGATTTCAATACGGCGGGGCCCGGCCAATGGCAGAGGCCTTGCTCCAGCGGTTGCCATGGAGACCGCGGGGCCGCAGAGCGGCAGGCGGTGACATCACTGCGGGAGCAAATGCCGCGGCCGCATCCTCGCCTTCGCCGGGCCCCCGGGTACTGAGGGCCACCTCTGGGCCAGCGGGGAGGGACCAGCCTCCCCTGCCTGCCAGGCCCCCACCCTCTACACCCCGGGCCAGCAGCCCCTGCTCTTCTGAACCTGCAGGGCCTGCGAGGTCTTTGGAGGCCACCGCCAAGAGAGGGGAGGCAGCATCTTGAAACCCTCGGTGGTGCGGCCTTGCCAGGAGCCAAGCGCCATCCGGAAAACACTCACCTCGGCTTCACCGGCGCGTGCAAGCCCCTGGGAATTCCCAGGAACCCTCTCTCAGAGGGAGACCGCGGAAGGCAGGACATTGGCAGCCCTTCAGCCCCGGGCCGGGGCTGTCAGTGACTGAGGGGGACGGATTGGGCTTGTTTGTAGCCTCCGGCTGGTGAGGCCTCACTATCACGTCGACTTTGGGAAGGCATCGCGGCATCCTGGAGAATTTTGTGGATTCCCGAGGCAGCTCAGGTGTGCACCAGCGGGCATACTGCAGCCTCCGAGAGCTGGGCAAGATGCTGTTTGGCGTAAAGGACATTGCACTGTTGGAGCACGGGTGCAAGGCCCTAGAAGTGAACAGTTACAAGTCCCTGATGATCCTGGGCATCCCCGAGGACTGCAACCACGAGGAATTTGAAGAGACCATACGGGTCCCCCTCAAACCGCTGGGCAAGTTCGAGGTGGCTGGGAAGGCCTTCCTGGAAGAAGACAGATCCAAGGCAGCCATCATCAGGCTAGCGGAGGACATCAATTACTCGGTGGTCCCCAGGGAGATCCAGGGCAAGGGAGGGGTGTGGAGAGTGGTCTACATGCCCCGGAAGCAGGACGTGGAATTCCTGACCAAGCTGAACCTCTTCCTGCAGAGCGAGGGCAGGACCGTGGAGGACGTGGCCCGGGTCCTGAGGCAGGAGCTGTGCCCCTCAGCGCCGGGCCCCAATGGGCTGCCCGCAAGACAGTGCTGTGCGCCCGGGCCGGGGGAGACGCCGGAAGCTAGAGCCACCGCCGGGGTGGATGAGGCGCCGTCCCTGGACTCCTCGGAGAAGGAGAGCAAAGCCGGGGATGGCAAGAGGGGCAGAAGGAAGCCCAAGAAAAACCGCCGCCGGCACCATGCATCCGACAAGAAGCTGTGAGGTGACGTGGGGTGGCCGCGTGGGGCGCGTGAGTGAGAGCGGGTTATGTCTGAGTGGGCGTGGTTAACAAATAGTCGAGTGTGGGTCATTCATTCATTTATTGTTCCACAGATTTGGTTGCACACCACAGTCCTAGGCACTGTTCTAGTTGCTAGGGAACAAACCCAACAAAAATCTTTGCCTTTGTGGCACTCATATTAGTGGCTAACATCTGAGTTACTTGGATCCATCTGAGCGAGTGTGGGTACTGTTTGAGTAGACGTGATGAAAGCCGAGTGAGCATAACATCTGCTTGAATGTGGGTCATTCATTCGTTCATTTCACTTAACAAATATTTCCTGAGCACCTGCGGTGTGCCAGGCGCTGTTCTAGACCCTGGGGATACAGAAGGAAACAAAACAGACCAAAATCCTTGCAGCGTGGCACTTATATTAAATATTTGAGTAGTGTCAGTAACCTTTTGAGTTACTTGAACATATGAGTGAGCGTGGGGACCATTTGAGTGTGGGGGCAGCATCTGAGTACGAGTGCGAGTAATATATGAGTTCGAGTGGGTAATATATGAGTAGTCTTGGGTAACACCTGAGTGTGTGTAACCTCTGAAAGAGGGAGCCTCTCAAAGACCCACCAATTCCAGCAACAGTGAGATGCAGCGGGACCAGCCGCGCAGTCGCAGTCGGAGCCGAAGCGGAGCAGCGCGTCTGACTGTTGCCATAGGGACTGCAAGCCGCTCCCGGCGCCTGCGCAAGTGTGTGCGAAAAATGGAAAAGAAACAAGGTTGGCAATTCCAAGGTTTTGCAGGTCTCTTACCAGAGTTAAAGAAAAAACCAAGCAACCCCGGAATGGAAAACCCTGCTCGAAAGAAAGGCCGAGATCCCCTGCGGCCCGATATTCAAAAAGATGTACTTTGTGCCGCTGGCACGCGTCTGGAGTGAGCACCTTGTTTTGCACAGACCAAGCAGAAACCATGGGGAACTCGTGAGCTGCCTCCTTGCCCCTTCTGAGGAACTCACTGCCCCTGTGTGACTGTAAAACGCTGTCGCTGTTCTTTACAGGCCGAGTCGCCCCTACCGGGGTGGCCAGGCGTCGGACCCTTCTGCCTTGATTGCACACCATCCTGTTGGCCTCTGGAGTTAGGGTGGGGTTCCCCCCACCCCTGCCTCAATTAAATCCCAGAAGCTCTAACTTGGGGCATGGGTGGGGAGTGAGGGGGTGGGGGGAGTGAGGGGGGTGGGGGGAGTGCAGATACTCCACTCCCTAAAGCGTAAAAGGCAAGACTTGCAAGCAGTGATCCAAAGGATGTTACCAATTAAGAGGTCATCTCCAAGAGTCCTTGATTAACAACTTTAATATGGACTTCCCATCTCTGAAGTCTGAGTTCCCTGTGGTGGCAAAGAGAAAAAAAAGGAAAAGGAAAAAATCAGGTAAAATCTAAATATACAGGGGTAGACAAATCTCTTCTGCAGAGGGCTATGACCAGTGAATTTGCAAACTTTCCTTAGTTCAGGGATCTGCAAAGGTTTGAGCTGAATTTCTTTTCAAAAATGTAATATACACACACACACACACAGTTTTCTTATCTATCAAACTGTAATGCTGGAGACCTCCGATAGGTTACTGTGGTGGGCATCAGTCACATTTGTGAATTCCAACATCTGAGCCTTTTTCTTATTTCCGGGAGGCTGCCCCATTTTACCCTCCTATTAGAGTCAAAGAGTGAAGGTTCTCTCTTTGCAATCCCACCCTGGCAACCAGGGTACAGGTAAGGGAGCCATTCTCAGGAAGTCGGAAGCCCCTTTTAGGTCCTTGAGTTCCCAGCAAGTGTCAAGAAAAGAAGGAATTTTAGAATTCACTTCACTGACAAATGAATTGCCAGCTGTCTACCTAAAACCTCGAAGACTGATTTCTGTCCATTTCCCAAGCTGTCTCTCTAGCATCTAGTTTCAACATCCTTTTCTTTTATGCAACAGTCAGGATAAAATTTTTCCTGCCATTTCAACGCATATATTTGAACTTCTTGGAAGTGCATCCATAATCGAGAAGTTTGTAGCTCTATATTGGTCACTTTATTCCTTGTAAATTTCACCCCAGGCATGTGCACTCACACAATATTGTACTACTGCATTCATCTTTCCATCACAGAGTATGTGCTTGAATAAATGCCACACAAGACGCAGGCATATTTGTTTGTTGCATGCTGTACTTCCATCAAAGCCTAATAGTTGTATAGTAACAAGGGATGGTGTGACATTTCTTAACATACTGCAGTATTCAGACTGTATTTGTGCTTATTATGGGTGTCAGGTGTTTCCCACACAGCCTTGATATTGGTGACACACAGCGTGAACAGTGGTTCAATGTGGCCAGTGAAAAAAAATTTCCTACCACTTCTCTTTCAAGTTTTCCCTGACTAGTTGAGGACTTTTCTGGCATTGCAATGCACCTGTTATGTCAAACTGTTACCATTTGAAGCTACTTATCTGTTTGTCAAGACACTGTTGGCACAGTAGACCCCAAACAAAAATTCATAAGTAAATTGGATGTGCTGGCCAGTGGGAAACTGCAAGTGGCCTTTGCAAACCCATGATTTCAAAAGTGAGTTCAGTTATAGCCCTTCATTGTCCTTTGTGATTGGTGTGATGTTGTATAAATGTGAACTTATACAATAAATATATGCTAATGAAATCAGTCTGCTCTTTGATGTTTGGGGATCCATAGAAGATTTAATTTGGAAAAATGATCTGGCTTCTATAATCGTTTTGAAAACCCCTTCTGTGAGATGCCTTAAGTTTTTCAGGGCTGTGTTTTTTTAATTATTACTGCCATTTTGCAGACGAGGAAACGGAGGCTCAGAGAGGTGAAGGGGCTGGACCAAGATCACACAGCTATGGAGTGAGAGAGACAGAATTTGGACCCCGGCAAATGGCTCCACCTCACAGAGGGCTGGCAATGGAGCAGGGCTCCGGGAGAGGGGCTGGCTCAGCATAAGGAGGAATGATGTCTGGGTAGGTCCAAGAAAACAACCCCCTGGGGCCTCTGCCCAACAGCCCTTGCACAATCTGTGATTGCCGTGTGGATAGAGTGGGGATTGTCCATGTGTTCCCTAAATTGACTTTCTCCCTTCTCTGTCCTGGTCTGTGCCCTGGGTGGCAGACCTCCCAGACTGTATTACCCAACCTCCTTTGCCTTCTGACTTCCTGTTGGGATCAGCCAATGGGAGGCGGCAGCAGGAGACCAGAGGGCAGGAGGAGAGAGAGGTAGGGGTATTTCTTCCCTGCTCCCTGCCTGCTGGGCTCCCTTTGTTTTCTGGCAATGGCTCTGTCCCCCTACAATTATGGTTCCTATCAGGAGCACCCCACCCCACCCCCACCCCCCTTCCACAGCTCCAGCTCTCACAGACTCCACATCTCTGCTTCTTTTACCAATGAAGGCAGCAGGTGCCTCAGTTTTGGGCAGCGAGGTTTGGAGGCACAGAGTAGGGTAGGAAACAAGGCCAGGGTTCCAGTCCTGGCTCTTCCACTTTCCAGGGTGTGAGCAAGTCGCTTAACCTCCCTGTACCTCAAGTTCCTCATGTGTAAAATGGGGATGGTAGTAACCCCTTTCACTGGGTTTGGGGGAAGAATAAATACGTTCAGACATGTAAAGGACTTAGCACCCTGGCTGGCAGGGAGAAGGCTGCCGAGTGTTGGTGACTGGGTTCTGGACCAGTGGCTACTGTGTTCTGCATTGAAAAACAACACATTATCCTGGTTTTCTTTCTCAGCTTCCTGTATTTGAGAAATGACATGCTCAGCTCCATGGAGAGATGGCTGGACCATGCACTCCATCATTCAATAAATATTTATGGAGCATCTTCAGGCACTGTTCTGGATGATAGGAGTTCTCTAGAGCACAAAACAAATAACTCAGCCCTAGTGGGGCTAAAATTCTAAAAATAAATAAGCAAGGAGGTATCAGGAAGTGTTAAGTGCTGAGATTAAAGTAATTCAGAATGATGTTTAAAATCTCGTGGGGTAAATTCTAATAGTACAGATATACTAATATAAAGGTTTTTTCTTCTGGAAAAGCATAGAAGATATTTAACTGTCGTTAGTTTGAGGGGAGCGATGGGATGCTTGGGGCTGGGGCAGGAAGACTTGCTTTTCATTCTACACCCTTCCATAACTGTTGCATTTTCTTAGCATTTGCAGATGTCTCACTTGTGCTATATTATTTGTTTTTCAGGGCAACCAAGTGTACCTGGGTAGAGGGATTATGGGCCATGATTTGTTTTCTTCCCATTCTTCTGAGTTTTCTTTTAAACCAATATAAAGGTTGGAGCTATAATTATCAGGATTTTTTTTTTCCTGTGGAGACTGGGAAAGGCTCTGCCTGCCAGAGATCTGAGTAATTCAGATCACCCACAGCAGAAGTGCTCAGGGTTTGGCAATTTTTAGAAGAATGTTGGCCTTCTGGGGTTTTCACTTCTAGGATAACACTCCCCGCCTCCCACCCAAACCAACCAACCAACCAAAAGAACCCAAGCAACCACCTTTTACCAACAAAACCTAAAAGTCACATCTGCGAGTTTATTCCCGGATGGAAGGTATTTCCATGGTTTCTCGGACTTGGATTTTGAACCCAGCATTCTTCAAGCTGGGGTGTCATTGGGATTTTTCGTTTCTGGCTTTCTCCAAGGCGGCTTTTCAGGAAATGTGACTTAGGGGTCCAGGCCTAAAGCAGGGTAGGCAGCACCGCCCCCGCCCCCCGCGGCGCCCCCACTCCCACCTCCTGCCTCCGTCCTCCTCCCGGCACCGCCCCCTCCCAGCGAGGACGCGCGTCCTGCCGTTGCCATGGAGATCGCCAGGCTGCGGAGGCGCTAACCAGCGACCGCTGCAGGGGGGCCGGGGGCGCCGAATGTGGCCGCTGGGACAGCGCTGGCGAGAAGGCCGAGAAAATCCAGTCCAGCCCTGCGCCGCGCAGCTCTGCGAATGCAAAAACAACCGAATGAGCTAATAATCGTTCAAAGGCCTCGCCGAGACCTTAACCGTCGTCCCCTCCCCCAAGCATCTTTCTTCTTTCCTTATTTTCTCTCCCTTCCACTTTCCCTCCCTTCTTTTTCTCTTTTTTTCTCTCATCCAGCAAATGATTTCTTGATTGAGCACCTACCACGCGCCAGTCCCTGTTCTAGGCACTAGAACATTAGAGAACAAATGCGTTTGCTTTCTAGTGGGGGTGGGGGCCCGCGGCGGACCAAAATATAAACTAAAAACGGACAAAGTCATTTCTAATAGTGATGATAATAGGAAAAAAAGGGGGGGGATAATGGGGTAGCTTGGGGGAGGGGCAGGCTCTTAACTTGGGGTACGCAGATCTCTCGCGTCTGTGAACTTGAATGGAGCCAAAATCAAATAAGCAGAACATTTCAGGGGCGGAGGGAACAGCAGGTGCAAGGGCCCTGAGGCAGGAGCGACCCTGGTGTGCAGGAGCGACAGTGAGGGGGGCTGGTGTGGCTGGAGGGGATGGGCGAGGGGAGAGGGCCAGAGAGGGGACTCTAGGCAGAACTTGTAAGGCCTTGTGGGCTGTGGCAAAGCCTTTGGCTTTTATTCTGAGAGTGATGGAGGATTTTAAAAAGAGAAGAGCCAGATTTGGCTGACGTATTTAAAAGATCCCTCCAGCAGGTGGGTTGGGAATGGATTGCTGGCAGTGAGGCGTAAGCAGGGGGTGCAAGGAGGGGTGCAGCCTTTCAGGCAAAAGATGAGGGTGGCTTTTAAGGGTTAAATAGCCCAGTACTTGGGGGATGGGAGAGGAGAGGATCCCCGGGGTCCTTGAGGGCTGTTTTCTTTAGAGCCTGTCTGAGTCCTACACCCAAGCCCCTAAGATCTGGTTCAAACACCAGGCCCTCCACCTGGAGCTGGTGCAACTTCAGATCAGCCTCAGTTTAGAACTAGTGCCAGGCCGTTGCCATGGCTAGTTTTGCAGAGCTGGTTACCTCAGAAGTATCCAGGTACCCGGGAAACTTTGCAAAATCCTGATTCCTAAGCCCCGAGGATCTGGAACCAGTATATCTGCAGAGCCCAAGGCCCTTCAGATTTAATTAATTGAATTTCTTTAAGTTAGCATTTTGACTGGCAAAAATCCAAGCCATTCAAAAGGGTGTAGAGTGAAAAGTACATGTCCCTCCCACCGCAGGGGTCCCCAGTACGCCTCCCCAGAAACAACCATCGTGGGCGCTGTGCTTCTAAACATCCAAATGCTGTGGTCTACACACACACAAGTTCAGGGATTCAAATTGAGGTCCACACTTCCAGGCTGTGTAAGTTGGGCAAGTGATTTTATGTCTTTGGGCCTCAGTCACTCCATCCATAAAATGGTAATGATAATCATAGTAAGTGTCTCATAATTCAAGGGCTGCCTCTAGAAAGTGCTTCCGATGGTGCCTGGTGTGTAGAAGTGCCTCCCTAAAAACCACCCACCCCAGCCACCTCATTCTTTTCCAGAACTGCCCACTATTTCACTAGACGAATAGACTGTAAAATCGCATCCATCCCTACTGATGAGCACTTACGTTCATTCACCACTCCAGAAGAATTTATTGAGTGCCTACTGAAAAGTATTTATTGAGCGTGGTGGTTTTTGAAGAACCATGCTAGGCACGGGCGATTTTCTTCTTTTGCCATCACGAAGCATTTTGCCATAAGACCCTGCTGCCGATTTCCCCACACACAGGTATAAGTTTATCGGGGTAGGACCAGCTAGTACTATGAATCGCTTGAATTAAAAATGCTAATATTAATGTCAATGCCTTGAAAAGGCTGCCCCATTGGCACACCCCCTCCGGGGCTTGGCTGGAACCGGGGTGTTTTAGGCGGGCAGGTTTGGGATTCAAAAAGGTGCAGCCGCGCTGACGTGGGCCTTGGCGGGCGTTTTGCTAGGAGGACAAGGCCCCAACCAGGCCCGGGGCGCGGCCCCTCCCCTGTGGAGGAGGGGAGCGAGGCCGCCCGGAGGGGAGTGGACAGCCCCCCTGTCAGTCTTCTCGAATCGGGGAGTGTAAAATGAGAAGGGGGGAAGATGGGCCTCAGCCCGGGGAGGGCGAGGAGGAACTTCCTGCCCGTGCGCTCCGCGGCGCTGGGCGCGTAGACTGGGGAGGTGGCGGGCGCGTCAAGGTCAGCCTGGAGAGGTGACAGCCTGTCTGGGGGCGGGAGACCTCCCAGGGGGTGGGGGTGGGCGGCTGGGCTGCGGTCTCCTAGCTCCTCGGCCATATTGCATAGCCACGGTCGAGCCGTCTTTGTCTGCGAAGTCTTCTCCCAAGTTCCAGCCTCGCGTCCCTGGTGCCGGGGCCAGGAGGCCTCGCGGGCAGCCCATGCGCCCCGACTTGGACCAGCTTCCCAGCCTTGGCGTGGACTTTGAGCCTCAGGGACTGACCTCAATGCCAGCTCACGTAAGCGTCGTGGGAATTAAGATTCTCAGCTCCCTGGCGGGGAGCAGGACTCGGGCAGTTCTGCGGGCTGAGAAATTAGGAGGTGTTGCTCATCGCTGGCTGCTGAGCTGAGACCCTCCCGGGCAGCACGGCGGGGGCCTCCCCAACCCCAAGCTAGGGGGCTGCGTGTTGTTTGGGCTCCTTGGCCTTCCCCACCCCAGATTTCACCCTGGAGATCTTAAAAACGCTCGAGAAAAGCCATGTGGGGGGCTGGTTCCCCTGGGGCTTCCTGCCGTCCCCGGACTGCCTGATCCTGTGGAGCGTCCCTGACGTCTGCAGAGATGTGGACCTGGACGTCCTCGTGGAGGCCCTGAGGCCGGTGGGGACCTTTAAGAAGATCGGCAAGGTGTTCCACAGGGAGCAGGACTCCACGGTGGGGTTGCTGCAGATCGGCGACGACGTGGATTATCTGCTCATCCCCCGGGAGGTCCGGCTGGCTGGGGGCGTCTGGAGGGTCATCTCCAAGCCCGCTACCAAGGAGGCGGAATTTCGGGAGCGCCTGACCCAGTTTCTGGAGGAAGAGGGCCGCACCCTGGAGGACGTGGCCCGCATTATCGAGAAGAGCACCCTGCACCCGCCTCAGCCCCCCAAAAAGCCCAGGGAGCCCCGAGTGAGAAGGAGAGTCCAGCAGATGGTGACGCCGCCCCCCCGGCTGGTCGTGGGCACGTATGACAGCAGCAACGCCAGTGACACCGAATTCAGCGACTTTGAAACCTCCAAAGAAAACAGGCACAGAGGCGCTGGGATGGGCAGGCAGGTGCGCAAAATGCCCGTCAGTTACCTGGGCAGCAAATTCCTGGGGAGCGACCAGGAGAGCGAGGATGACGGAGAACTGGTGGAGGCCTTTCTGCGGCCTGAGGAAAAGAAACCCAGTGGGACCACAGCGTGCTGCCCCGTGCACCAGCCAGTGCCCATTGTGGAGGACCACCTGGGGCCCCAGCTTTCCAAGGCAGACAGGTGGCAGGAGTGTAGCAGCCAGGTGTCCTTGGGGAAACTGAAGCGGACAGTGAAGAGTTGGGCTCCACGGTCCTTCCCGGGGCTGCAGGAGGCCAGGCAGGCCCCCTCCAGGGCTGAGTGTGATGGGGCATCAGAGCCAGGCAGTGCCAGCCAGGGGGACAATGTGGAAAATGCAGGAGGGGAGCAGGTCCCCCCAAGATGTTGGAGGCCCAAAATCAACTGGTCCTTGTTCAAATGTTGCTGGATGGAGGAGGCAGTATCCACAGCTCAGGGGACAGAGGTCCTGGCTGACCAGGGGGCAGAGGCTGCATCTAATGGGGCAGAGGGCTCAGATGCCCAAGAAGCGGGACCCTCAGTTGCCCAGGGGGCCACAGGGGCACCCCCAGGAGCCAGGGCCCGAAAACAAGTGAAGACAGTGAGGTTCCAGACCCCCAGACGTTTCCCGTGGTTTCGCAAGCACCAGAGAACCTTCTGGCACCCTTCCCGGTTGCCAGCCCTGCCCAAGGGAGTCCCCAGGGCAGGCGAGGCCAGGAGCCTAAGGGTGCTGAGGACCGGGGCCAGAGCAGAAGTGGGGCAGGGAGATCAAGAGGACCAGCTGTGAGGCAAGGTGGAGGCCACTCAGGGTGCCCCACTGCCCCTCGGGGCACCTTCTCCACCCCCACTGAGAAACACTTTGCACACCTGAGAGCCAGGCAGAGAGAGGGGAAGGCAGCGCTTCTATTTCCATCTAACGACCCCTCCCCTTTTTCCTTTTAACATTTTATCACTCATTCATTGTTTTTTTTTTTTATTATTCAGACTCTATAGCAACCCACAGGATGTTAAAAAAAAATAATCAGTACAGCGGGGTTGCATCACACGTTTTCAACTTCCTCATATGCACCTCTGGGTGCTCAGCTTTTAAAAGGGAGAGAGAGATGGGGGAGGATTCGTTTCTTTTCCCTCCTCCCTTTTGTCTACACACTTGACACTCACTGCCTCCTTCGAAAAAAAAGGGCTCCACCGGCATGCAAATTAGAACATTTTCAAACTTATTTCTTGCTTTGGACTTGCCCACTGGGGAACACCGCAGGGTCACTTGGACACACACCCCCACTGTCCACTCCGTGCCCGTCCCCCAGGGCGCTGCTGGTCCCTGGGTTCACGTTGTCACTTTGTTTTCCACCCCCTCCCCCATCTCTGAGCTCTGCTGGGCTGGAGGGCGCAGGGCTCACAGTTCGAGCCCTTCCATCCAACGCTGGCGAAGGGGTGTGGGGGGCCAGCGGGCATAAAAATCACCCGGAGAATGGATCCGAAATGCAGATGCTGGAGCCTGTCACCCCAGAGATGGGGTTTGCTGGGCCTGCCTGTGCAGCCCAGAAATCTATTCTGATCCGGTCCTGCAAACTTATCCTGGGGCAGCGTGGCTCCTGGACACATAGAAAACGCATTGCAATAGGAGCAAGCCAAAAAGAGGGGTTGGGGTGCAGTGTGCTGGCAGTTGTAATGGCGCGCGGGTGGGGGTGGGGGTTTCCATCGATGATGCTTTATCAGGGAAAAATTGGTTGCTAGTGCCTTGTGGGGGAGGCTGGAAGGAAGTGGGGGGTATATTGCCTTGTGTTCCCCTCTCCTCTCCCCAGCAGACAGCAAATGGCCACACCTCAGCCTCCCTGAAGGCAGGAGAACAGGGCATCGGTGGAGGAGGCAGGCGGGAAGGCCAGCTCTGTCCTGCTTGTGGCTGCAGAGGCTTTGCCTGAATTTCTCCTCCCCCTCTCTGCAGCCTTGGAACCTGAAGAATTCTACCCCTCCTTTCTTTTTCCCCTTCTCCCCTCGGTTTTCTAAAAGGCAATTGTTGCTGCCGGTGCTGCTTGCTGCAGCCGCTCGGTGCATGGCAAGAGGACTGCGCTGTTCGGTTCGCAGCTCTCAGCTGGGCGGTAAAGTGGCCCCGGTGGGGTTTGGAAGAGAAGAGGCCCGGAAGTCACCGGGGAGCTGGACCGTCGGCGGGGGCCGGGCAGGGACAGGCCTAGCCGGGCGGGGTGGGGGCGTCTCTGAGCCGGCGGAGGAGGGCGCGCTGGGCGCTGGGTCCGTGGGAGAAGAGACGGCCTCCCGGTCCCTTTGCGATTTCGAAGGTGAAACAAGCTGGAGCAGCCAAGACAGCCAGAGACCCTGAGAGATGCTCGGAGAGATGGAGAGGAAAGGTGTTTCCCCAATAAACCCTGCTTGAAGCCAGCGCGTGTCCCTGTCTTCCTCTCCCCTGAGGGTCTGGGGTGTGGAAGTGGGGGGTGAGTGGGGTCCTTGTGGTGTCGGAAGAGGGGTGTGGACCTGAACAATGGAAGGAAGATGGATTTCACAGGGTACTTGTGGGTTTCACGACATCAGCCGCCCCTGGCTGTTCAGGAGCAGTTCCCCTTGAGGACCCCACACACTCTCCTCCACTGCCACACACAGACACACAAGGAGCCCCAAGATACGTGCACACACACACTTTCACGCACACAGGCATGCGCCAACCGTGGGCACACCCTGGCAGTCCCCACATACATATACACATGCATGGGTGCACATGTGTGTAATGCACACTCAGAGGCTCCTACACACACACTAAAACCTCTGCACACACACAATGACATTCCTCCATCCATACATCACCATATGTACAAATTTCAACATCCGTGTCTGCTCGCGCACATGCTGCTAGATGCTGTTGCACACTTAGATACACAGGTATGTGCACTCACGTGCAATCATGCAGGCTCATGAAGCCAGTCACGGCCAGGCACATATACTCGCAGAAACTTTCAAACACTCAACTTGCGTCTCGTTTTCACACTCTTTCTGAGTAGTCCTGAGTCTTTGAGCAAATTCCTTCTTAGTTTGTCCCTCTTTCATATGGGCACAACCTTTCCTTCCCTGCCATCCCCAGTGTGAGACTCCAGAGGAGGAAGGAGCCCTTGGGTAAGACAATGGTAACAAGGGACAGTGGCTCCATGTTTTTAAGCCAAGGGGGGGTCGAATGGTTTCTGCAGAGCCCCCTGTTTCTGCCTTTGGAGTTGTGTTTCAGACTCACCAAGGTTTTTAAGGCTGTCACCCCAGGAAACCAGCATTTTGACACCAAATCAGCTTTTCTCTGGACTGGCCCTCAGTGTCACCAAGGAGAAGGACTAAAAAGTGGAGGAGATGCTATACTGGGACAGGTGGGGACTTACTGGGTCCCCATCCCTGGCCCCACGGGGGTGTGACAGGAGATGAAATGGTTGGGCACAGAGTGAGAAAGGGGTTTAGAATGGGGCTGCCCGGCTCACCCCTGATACTGACCCTTAGAAGCTGTGTGACTTTGAGCAGGTTACTTAACCTCTCGGTGCCTTCATTGATTCATCTGAAAAGGGAGATAGATAGAACTTTCCTCCCAGAATTATCGGGAGGATTGGAGAAAGTGTGATGTGGCAGTAAATCCCCCTCCCCCCATGCCCGGGCCAGACTCTGGGAGACGCTGACGTCATTGGTACAGGGTATGGCTTGGGCATCCGTAGTTCTTAGAGCTTCCCAGGGGATTCCAATGTGCACCTGGGCGATAAGACCCTACATCAGTGTTTCGCAAATTTCAGCCTGCATCAGAATCACCTGGGGCGGAGGGGGGCGGGGTGGGTCCTAGAATACGCACTTCTAGCAAGTTGCTAGGTGAGGCAGAACCGTTGGTCCCCAGACCTCACTTTGAGAACCGCTGCCCTACAGGAGCGGCCGCCTCCCGCAGCCAGGTGGGGTTCTGCAGCTTTTAGGCACTGGGCCATGTCCCCCCGAGCGCGCGGGAAGCGCCCTGGCCCGCGCGGCCTTTCCCAGCAGTCTTGGAGCGCCACCAGGTGGGCAGTGCGAGCGCTGCGGCTTGCGCAGCTGACGCCCCGTTTTGGGACATGGGGAGCGGAGGGTGGGGAACGGTTAGGGGGAGGGCTCGCCGATGGGAACCCCACGGCCTCAAGCTCTGGGATGGGGTCTGTCCCGCCCGGGGTCCAGCTCCCTTCCCAGCCTCTCCCAGCCTCAGTTTCCACACCTGGGAAATGGGGTGAAAACGTCTCATTGTCAGACCCAGGAAAGAGGCGCGGCCTGATTCTCACCCGCTGGTGCAGCACCATGCGCGGCGGGAGGGCTGAGGGAGGGAGGGGTTACAAGGACCTGCGTGTATTCCATTCAAAAGGCTTCTGAGTTTAAGGTGTCTCTGACATACTTTTTGGCCCGGGGTTTCCTTTCTTCATATCACTTGTATTTTTATGTTTGTTTTTTATTTGTTTTGTAATTATTTGGTGCTGACCGCATAGGAAGTTGGTGACTCTGTATTTGGGGGTCCCCAATGTGATGTCCACAATTTGGGACCCTGTTCAGGACGCTCAGTTGGAGATGTGAAATAGACTCGTGTCAGCCTGTGTCACAACCACACTAACACATATACAGAAAGTAGCACATTTACAAAACACACGCTCACACACATCCTCAGTCGCACACTCCAACACATATATCCAGACCCACCACACACTCACATATGCCCCGTCACACCCAGATCCTGACAACAACACATGGGTGGACTGAGACACTTCTACAGCCAGATTCTCACACACACACACACACACACTCACACACACACAAAGACAGATAGAGACACATGCACTGATATCTAGACCCACAGAGACCCAGAGACCCCTTCACACTCAGACAGTACAGGTCCCCGTCTCCTTAGACTCTCAGGAACACACGCATGCACATACACACATGCACACTGCAGAGACCCCCACCCCTGGCATCCACATGCCCATTCTCCCATCTGATGCCAAATTATCTTTTCTGCCCATCCTTCTCCGCCCAGGCCTGTCCCAAGGAGCCAGATTTTCTGGCCTGAGGGGGGTGCAGATGGGAACCCCAGGTGGGGACACATGGCCGGACGCCTGAACCAGGCCCTGGGGTGAGGAGGACAGGGAGAGGGATATGGGGGGAGGACCCCCAACAGACTGAAGACCACCTCATCCCAGACTGGCAGTGGGGTGGGGCCTTCTTTCCCCGGCCCTCACCCTGATACCTCCCCCACTCACTGCCCTACACCTGTCCAGGTGTCCCCTTACCCCCATTCCTGCCCCAGCCTCCTCTCTCATCTCGCACCCCTGTCTGACCCGCTCCCATCCACCTTCCACAGACAGCAAAACCCCTCCCTCCCCTGCTCAGAACCTACCATGGCTCCCCAGTGCTCTGAGGATGTGGCCCAGGAGGTCCCTAAAGGTCTGGCCCCGCTCCCCTCCCAGGCCTCATTCCAATCTAAGGCACCCAGACTGGGCCAGATGCCCCCTTTGTGCTGCCCCAGCCCCCTGGGATCCTGTGTCCCAGCCCTGCCGGCGTCGGATCTTCATTGAGGACAGGTCTGTCTCTCCCACTGGACTGTGAGTCCCAAGAAGGCAAAGCAGGGCTAGCATGGTCACCAGTGGATCCCCGGAACCACCCAGCACGGGTCGGAGGTGGGGAAGGAGCTAGGGGATTATGTGTTGAATGAAAGAATGAATGAATGCTTTTGGAGAATTTTCCTGCGCTGTGGCGTTTTGTGCCCACCAGGGGGCGCTCGGACACAACGCTGACTCAGCGCAGCAGCCATTTGCGTCATTAGAGAGGAATAAAAACCATAATAGCAATCTCAGCATCCAGAGACCTCCAAAGCCAGGAGGAGGAAATGGGATTCCTTTCTGAAAGAAGGAGGAAGCAACCAAAGGGTAAAGCCTGCGAGGGGCGAACAAGAGTCTATTTTAAGACTAGGAAAGTTCAGTCATTTGAGGGGCTGCACCAAAGGTTTCTGGAAACTCTGTTTTGAAAGTTCTTATTTTTAAAAAGCACCTGCAGGTCGCAGACTGAGGACAGGGAAGGAGCAGTCAAATTGGGCAGCTGTGAGGAAAGAACACTCCAGGTCCTTTGTGGATCTGCCTGGAAAAACGTGTCCAGGTGATATTAAGTAAAGAAAAGTCATCGGTTCAATAAAGCAGGTAGAGCGATTCCATGTTGGGTAATGAAATGAGCAAATACATAGAGCGAGCACATGTTGTCTGCTATCGCCGTGTCAGGAGTTGTTCTAAGTATTTTCCGTGGGCTTTTGCCATCCATCCCCCTTATGCTTATTATCCCCATTTTACAGGTGAACAAGTTGCATGAAGCTTCTGCGGGGCACACCCGGGCCCCTGCCACCTGCCTGGGTGTCTGTCTCAAAGGAGACCATTCACGCCTAGGTCATTTGTCCACAGCGCCCCTAGGCCAAAAGGAACACCTCATACTTCGTTTAACATCTATTTGGTCCGAACAACTTGATAAGTATTTATGTCCTAACAACTTCGTAGCCATAAAAAAAAATCCATTTACACAAGTATTGAAAGACAAACCAATTTTTATTTCATTCTTGACGACAGTTATTTACTTATGGGATGTGCGGGCCTGTCGGGTGCTGCACCACTTCTCAAATTTTGAGATTGGATTGCAGGCCACCTTTCCTCATTTCTGGCCCCACCTTGATCTTCTCGGGGTCTTTGCTATTTGTCAACAGCACCGCGGAAAACTCGGTGGGCCAAGATGTGACACCGCCGAAAGGAACTCAGCGCCCGGCGGGGAGCTACGAGCCGCCTCGAGCTAGTAGTTCACGCAGTGACCGACAGGCGGCGCGCTGTGCTTCCCTCAAAAATTAAAAAATCTCTCTTGGCTCCCAGTTTTGGGGACCACGGTCCTGACGCCTTTAAACTTCATCAGAGGAGGTTTATGTTTGAAAAGCCCAGAAGGTTCACTTAAAGTTGAGTCAATATATGCTGAAAATGATTATTGAATCCTTTTATTCATGCCATATACAAAGTGGACTTCAGATGGGTGAAAGAACCTGATGTGAAAGAAAAACTATTAAGTTCAAAAGACTAGATTGTAGGAAACTCTCTCCCAGAGCTTGGGCATGGGGGAAAGGAAGATGTGAATCTTAAACAAAACTTTGAAAATGCAAACCGTGAGGCAAAACATGGGTGGATTTGATTATATCAAATAAAGGTTTTCTGGGGAAAAAAATAAGGGTTTCTGTGGAAGACAGGTCACCATAGACAAGGTGAAGACACCACAGAATGGGAGAAGATCCTTGCAAATTCCTAAATGTTCAGGATTCATAGTGAGAAATGTACAGGGTTCATGCAAATCAGGGAAAAGGCAACTGCAATAGAAAAATGGGCAAAAATATGATCAGGCAGTTTAGAAGAGGGGATGCTCCAACAGCTCTGTACGAGAAAATTTTATGTGTAAACTTGGCTAGGTTATTGTGTCCAGTTGTTTGTTCAAGCTTGGCCTGCTTGTTACTGTGAGGAAATTTTGTAGATGGGATTTTCTGCAGTCAGTTGATCGCATCTACAATCAACAAAGGAGCTTTCCCTCAGCGATGTGGATAATTTAATCTAATCAGTTGGAGGTCTTAGAAGCCGGAACAGAGGGTTTCAGCAGTCAGAAGAAGAATTTCTGCCTCAGCTTCAGCATTGGCTCTTGCTAGAATTTCCAGCCAGCCTTCTTCCCCTGGGGAACTGAGACTAAGAATTTTGACATCACTTTTATTGGAATTTCCAGCTTGTGGACTTGCCAGCATCCTCCACACAGTTGCATGAGTCAATTCCTTATAATAAATCTCTTAATCTCTTAATATTTACATATAATTATGTATATAATTTATATATACATATATATATATGCATCCTGCTGGTTCTGTTTCTCTGGAGAACCCATATACACATGATTACATGCTCAAAATCATTAAAACTAGAGAAATACACAAAAAAATTTTACAAGTTATCACTGTACACCTGTGAGACCAGAAAAAAATGAAAATGCTATTAATATCCCCATGTTCTGGCTGAGAAACCTGAGGTTTGGCACAGGGTGGGGGTGTACTTTGCCAAGCTGGGAAGTGGCAGGATGGGATGTGAAAACAGGTTCTCTCACTCAGCCTTCAATCCCCAGGCTCTCAGCAGCTACACCAGGCAGCCTGTTTACAGAACCATCCCTGCCTTTCATCCATCCATCCATCCATCCATCCATCCATCCATTCATCACATATAACACCCATGGTTGGCCAGCTGTGATGAAGTAAGCAAGGTTCTGGCTGACATTTTAGGAAACAATGTTCATTGCACAAACAGCTGTTTAATTACAAGCTGTTTAATTACCTGTCAATTAATTGTATGGACACAATTCTATAGTGGCGTGTGCTGGTTTGAATGTATTTACATCCCCCAGAAAAAGCCATAGCAGTCTTGTGGGGCAGCCGTTTTGGGGCTGATTAGATTTGCATGGAAATACACCTCACCCAAATAACTGATGAGATATTTCCATGGAGGCGTGGCCCCACCCATTCAGGGTGAGCCTTGTTCAGTAGAGCCATATAAATAAGCTGACTGGCAGAAGGAATTCAGTGCAGGTGTGAGTGACATTTTGAAGTGCAGCTGAAAGGGATGCTTTGAAGAATGCAGAGAAGCTGATAGAGTAGCTGCAGATGAGAGACAGTTTGAAGATGGCTGTTGAATGCAGACTCTTGCTCCAGAGAAGCTAAGAGAGGAAAAATACCCCAAGTGCAACTGAGAGTGACTTTTTGATGAGGAGCTGTGGCCTGGAGAAGAACATCCTGGGAGAAAGCCATTTTGAAACCAGAACTTTGGAGCAGATGCCAGCCACGTGCCTTCCCAGCTAACAGAGGTTTTCCGGACACCATTGGCCATCCTCCAGTGAAGGTACCCGATTGTTGATGTGCTATCTTGAACACTTTATGGCATTGCGACTGTGGCTGTGTAACCAAATAAACCCCCCTTTTATAAAAGCCAATCCATTTCTGGTGTTTTGCATTCTGGCAGCACTAGCAAACTAGAACATGGTGTGACTAGTAAAAAGAATGAACTATGTTCCAAAGCACTGACCTGCCAAATGGCCACTTTATATTATTGAGGGAAAAAACAAGTTCTGGGATAATGTGTCTATCACAATTCATATCACTCTCCTAGAATCGAGCCATTTTAGCCAATGCTATACTGCATACCTTTTCTTCTTCTTACTTCAACTTTTGTTAATTTATATGATGAAAATGTTTGGATATAGTGGGAGAGATCGTTTTGGACAAAACCACTTTTAAGAGGCATGAAAGCAAAAAAAAACTTTGAAGTCCACTGTTCTAAGGGACTTGTGTTTCAATAAATGTTCTTATTTGATTTTAAATGGGACAGGGGCATGGGACACAGACCTGGAGGAAAAAAAAAAACGAAGTCTCAGATGGACCAGGCAGGAAAAGCTCGTTCTGTGGAAAAACCCACAAAGATTAAGTCAAAGTTGAGGAATGGGAGGTGGAGAGACAGGGGGCAGGAATCCCCCCAGCCGTCTTGTATGTGTCCTTTCCAGGTGTACCACATGTGTGCAATGAAATATATTCTTCATCCCATACACACAGCATCATAGTCTATAGCCTCTCTGCTCCCTGTATTTCCCTTTAACAGTGCATCTTGGAGTTAATTTCTTATCAGGATATTGAGCTGTATCTTGGCCATAGGTAACTTTTTCTGGTGGGGTGGGGAAGGTAACAGCTTTTTGAGATATAATTCACACATCAACTCACTCATTTAAAGTGCATGTTTCAATGACTTTTACTACATTCACCGAGCTGTGCAACCATCACAATCAATCTCAGGACATTTGCATTACTCCAAAAAGAAACCCCACACTCCTTAGCTGTCACTCCTTATTTCTTCCCTCTCCACCCTGGTCACTGATCTATTTTCTTTCCATGGATTTTCCTATTCTGCATATTTCATACAAATGGAATCATACCCTATGTGTCTGGCTTCTTTCACTCAGCATCATGTTTCCAAGTTTCGTCCACGTTGTCACGTGTCTCAGAACTTCATTGCTTTTAATGGCTGAATAATGTTCCATCATCTGGATAGACCACATTGTTTATCTGTTTGTCAGTTGGTGGACATTTGGGTTGTTTCCACTTCTGGGATATGATGACTAATGCTACTATGAATATTTACGTAGAACTTTTTGTGTGAACGTAGGTTTTTTTTTTTTTCTCTTGGGTATAGAGCTAGGAGTGCTACCCACCAGACTGTTTTTCAAAGTGGCTGCAGACACAGGTAACTTTTTAAGATGAGCTCTGTTTTCTTTGCAAAGCTCCTGCTTGCTGGAGAATTCTTGCAAACCAAGATAAGGCTAAACTGCAAATTGTTTGCAAGGGAAAAAACATGGTAGGAATATTTAACAATTACCAACCTTGACTTCTGTTACTTTCTGTAGACATTTAATTAAGCCTCAGCTGAGTTGGCTCCTGCAGGATTCTTTCCATATTTTGGAACCACTTCTATTTTTTTTTTATTTCCTGGTTCCAGTATTCTGGGGAGGTTGCTTAAAAAATGGTTGCTCCCACCCACTGGCCTCTGGACCCTTAGAGACAAAGCATTAAAGTAACTCAGCAAGCGTGTGCCACGCTTGTGAATTTAGGTCTTTGATTTTCAGTGCTGAAAAGCTCAGCATAACTCCTGATGGTTAAGAAGATGAAGTTTGTCCCTGGGTCCTCTTCCTGCTACAGCTGAACTATTAAAGTGATTTCAAGCAGTGTCCGGAAACTTAAAATAACAAGATGTTTACTTTATGAATTCCACATATGCCTGGTATTACTTTTTTTTTAATTATATGTATGGGAACAGGAAAGAGAAATCTGGCAAGACCTATTCCAAACTATTAGCAAGGCTCCTCTTCAGGTTGGGGGCTTCTGGGGGATTTCTGCCTAAGGACCAACCAAAGGTCATGGTTTCAAGCAATGATAGGTTTCGGCTCAGGGGTAGACTGGGTGGTCCCGGGGTCTCCCCTGCATCAGCTGCATGGCTGCAGGCAGCTGGGGGTCAGGCTGGGGCCGTGGCCAGCGTGCCTCAGTTGGTCATCCCGCTCCCTGCGGCCTCTGGGTGGGCCAGCTTGAGCTTCCTTGCAGCATGGTGGCCAACTCCAGGGGAGCAAGTTTGGGGGCCCCAGGCCTCTTCAGGGACAGCGCCGTTTCCGCTGCGTTCTGTGGGTCAAAACAAGTCACAATGCCTGCCCAGAGCCCAGGCGGGGGAAACACACTTGGTCTGCGGGTAGGAGTGACAGGCCGGAGAAGGATGCGGGGGCTTGTTGGCAGCCACCTTTGGAGGTAACCTGGGGCAGAGTCTTTCTTTCTGTTTTCCAGAACATCTGCACTGGGCATGTGCTTTTTTTTGTTTTGTTTTGTTTTTTTCTTATAATGGGGAAAGGATTTTTTTAAATACTAAAATAAATGTTAGAAAGATGTTGGCATGAACAAGCATTCATAGGAATAAATGATATCAGACCTAAATTATTGAATTTAGCTGTAATTGAGGTGAGGGGTTTGTGGGAAGATGAAGCCAGACTTTGTCAGGATTTGGGGGTTCTATTAGGGGTTTATTCTGAGGCCTGGGGGCCCTGAAATTGTGTAGAGTGGGGAAGGGCACAAACTTCCATCTTGGAAAGAAATCTTGGGGTGGGGGGAAGTATGCTGGGGGAGCAGACCAGAAAGCTGCATGGAGGGGGGGAGGTGAAGAGAAGAGGGTCTGGCACAAGGCCAGGGCCCTGTCCTGGGTGACGGAGGACAGGCAGCCACCCCTGAGATGGCACCCAGAAAGAGGGGCAGGCTCAAAAGGAGAGAATGATGTTTTCCTGGACTCCTGAACTTGGCAATAGGTTTATTAGGTTTTATCACAAAAGTGATCTGTATTCTTTGTGAAAATTCCGATAGATATAAACCCTAAAGTTGAAAATAAAAACCGACTAGAATTCTTCCACTGGAATTCTTCAACCACAAGTAAAATACCCCCAAGTATTTGGTGGTACAGCTAGAGATATCAATTTGGATGTAGATGTACATATAGACATAGAAGGACAGGGATGTTGGAGTGCATTAAATGGAAACCCCTCCACCCCTCACTCACCCACCCCCCCAAAAAAAGAACTAACCCCTGGAACCTGCACACAGGCCTTTTTTGGACAAAAGGTCTTTGTAGAGGTAATTAATTAAAGATCTCGAGATGAGCTCATTCTGGATTACCGGGTTGGCCCTAAATCCAGCACCTGTTGTCCTTGTAAGAAGAGAGGACACAGGGACACATGGAAGATCACCATGTGAAGATGAGGCAGAGATAGGGTAACGTGGCCCCAAGCCCGGGAGAACTCGGAGCCCCAAAAGCTGGGAGAGGGCAGGAAGGCAGCTCCCCCAGAGCCTTTGGGGGTCACAGCACCCAGTCCAGATGGTGAGAGAATCCATTTCTGCTGTTTTAAGCCACCAAGTTTGTGGTGATTTGTTCGGCAGCCAGAGGAAACTAATACTGACATGAGCATACAGATCTGGGTGTTGTACTGGTGGAATTGTTGCGGGTGTAGACAGGAGCACATGTATACAGAGGCTTCCAGACAGACAGCTCTGGCTAAGGAGCCGGGTACAGATGGAGACGATGCCTATCTTGAGGAAATCCTGATGAAGGAATGGAGTGGACCCGGCCTAATCAAGGGGCATGTCTGGTGGACATGACGGCATCAGCTTCCCACAAATGCCCCACAGCGAAACTCTCCGGGTTTTCTGGAAAACTCGAAATATCTGAAATCGCTTTTATACCCCCAGATAGACTGCATTTTTCTAGCTCCCAGCTCATCAGTAAACCCCCCTGTTCTGGTTTGCTAGTGCTGCCCTTTTGCAAAACACCATGGATTGGCTTTTATAAAGGGGGTTTATTTGGTTATAAAGTTACAGTCTTAAGGCCATGAAGTATCCAAGGTAAGGCATCAACAATAGGGTATCTTCACTGGAGAAAGGCCATTGGCATTCAGAAAACCTGTTAGCTGGGAAGGCACGTGGCTGGCATCTGCTTGCTCCCAGGATGCGTTTCAAAATGGCGTTCTCCAAA
>PVKY010002418.1:0-25710 GCA_004027775.1 Bradypus variegatus | reverse complement strand
AGTTCCTCCTCGCACGCTTCTCCTTTTCCTGGTGCTGATTTTTATCTAGGTTCCACTGGCCCAGAAGGGCCTGCGCTGGAAGCACATCTGGGGAAAGTGAGGGCTGGGGACTCTAGTGAGTGCTGGTCTGCCTGAAGGAAATGGGGTTTGTCCCATGGTTGCTCCATGAAGGAGGAGAAATGACTTCCTCCAGTACAGAGCGGCCCTCTTTGGGGATGGTGGTTTGTTTTCTGGTGAGCACCCTTCCCTAGAGAACTGAGGAAAGCCTTCTCATGGTTTCGGGAGTGATTTTACTAGAGAAAGGCCCATTCGGTGTCAGAGACAGGGGAGCCCCAGAGGGGCGCAGTTGGGATCTGGGAGGAGCCTTCGTCTCCCAGAGACGCTTCTGCACAGCTTCCTCCGCAGGGTCCGTTGGCTCCCCCATGTTTTCTGCGGGGACCTGGTGTGGGGTTTCCCCTGCCTTCCCAGCCTGCCTGCTCGGGGGTGGTGGGTGGGACCCGCCCCTTTCCCTTCTGCAGAGAGAGCCCATTTTCCACTGTGAAATGTGTGTAAACCTTCTCTTTGTTGACTGCGAAAAGAGCGAATGCTGGGAAGGCCGAGGTGAGTGTGAGCAGAGCTGGAGATCTCCTATGCAGTGAGGGGAAGGGTGATTTGGGAGCTGGTGGTGGGAGCCCCTCCTGTCCCGCCCCGCAGTTTGAGAATGTTCTGGAGAGGCAGGAGCAGGTCCAGGTGGCACAAGTACGGGGTGCAGCACCCGTGGGCCCCAGCAGGTACCGAGTCTTCTTTATTCCAAGACCAGAGGGAGCCAGAGAAGGGGAGGAGGGCAGGCGGGGGCGGAACGAGAGCAGACTGGGTTTGTACGGTCCTGGGGTGCAGACGGGGAGCTGAGGGGCCAGGGCAGGTGCGGGCGGCAGAGGGGATGGATTCGGGTGGAGGCACCTCAGCCTTTTAGGGGTGCTGCGCAGCACCCCGGGTCTGGCTGGGGCAGCGGATGGACAGTGGCACCTGGGGCTGCTCTGAAGGGATTGGCTGGGGACGGAAATCAGTTTTGGGCCCTGATCTGAGTGTGACCATCACCCTTTGGCTCCCAGCATTTCTCCTGAGAGGTGCCCGATGGGACTTGTGACGGGGGAGAGGTCATTTCCCAGGCTCACTGCTCCTTCGTGCCAGATAGAACCACACTTGGTCGTCCTGTCGTGTGGAGTAGAGAACCCAGCCATCAAATTCGCCCGTTTATTTTGGGTTGTTCTTTGAGCCTTAAAAAAAAGCCATTTATGTTCAATGCAAATCAATTCTGTATCATTTTAAGTTCTTTGAGTCGAAGCATAATTACTAGTTACATAATTACTGCGTCCCGATGGGAGTCTGCTCGCTCGCTGTTGCTCGGAGCTGCTGGCGCTGGTATTTTGGGGTGCTCCCTCAGGCTGGCCGGTCCTTGGTTCTGAGCTTCGGAGGGACTGGGGTATTTGTACAGAGGCTTCCGGGCCTTGGTGGTGGCAGAACTTTTACTTGAGGGCCGGCCCCAGTTGTGGCCACCTGACTACTGACCACCACGGATGGGCCCGGATGTGGGGTGATAAAGGTACAAAGCTGCACGTAGGGGCAGTGGGGGGTTCGTGGGAGCCCTGGGACATAGGTGAGCCTCTGGTTGTCCTGATACTTGATTTTCCTTATTCTCCCAGATTTTCCTCTTGTGTTCAGGATCTTAAAATATATGCTAAAAAAAGAGTCACTTAAATTGTGAAAGGAATTCGCTGTATTCGGAAACAATAAAGGCAGCGTTGGAAGGCTGCGTGAGGCGCGTGTTTAAGCTGCAGGCAGCAGAGATCATGGCACAGGTGCCAGTACTAGTGTGTTTTTGGTTTGTAACTTCATTTTTTTCCTTCCTACAGGATCTGAAAGGCAAGTGCCCAAAATGGAGTGAGAAGTCCTTGGTTTGGGGCTCTTAATGTATGAATATGTGATTTGTGACAAGAACTACGACAAGGTGGGGGACGGAGGGGAACAGGAACATAGTGTGCGTATAAACTATTGAAGCTGAGTTGGTATCAAAGCAAACGCGATTGTTAGAGATTTAGGATGTTAGATTTAAGCCCCATGGTAACCACAAAGGAAATACTGGAGAATCTGCAAACAGAGAGACGGGACGTAGACTGCAGGTTACCGGGGGTGGGGACAGGGGCTTTGGGGAGTTAATGCAGAGTGAGTGAGTTTGGGTTTGCTGAGGCTGCCGGAATGCACGCAGAAATGGGCTGGCTTTTACAATGGGGATTTATTAGTTCACAAATCTACAGTGATAAGGCCATGAAAATGTCCCAGTTAAGGTGTCAACAGGTCAGTACCTTCCCTGAAGAAAGGCGCTGGCATCTGGGGCTCCTCTGTCACATGGGGAGGCACATGGCCGGCGTCTGCTGGGCCTTTGCTCCCGGGCTTCGTTGCTCTCAGCTCCTGTCTGCAGTGGCCTCGACTCGGAGCTCCTGTGGGCCCTGTGTGGCTCCTCCGGGGCTTTTCTCTCTGAGCCCCTCTGGGTATTTCTCTAACTTCTCTGGGCTTTTATCCTCATGAAGGGCTCCAGTAAAGGATCAAGACCCACCTGGAATTGGATGGGTCACACCTCAGTTGAAACAACCTCTTGAAAAGGTCCGACCCCAATAGATCTGTGCACACAGGAGTGGATTAAACGGGCCTGGCGTTTTCTGGGGTGCCAAGCAGTTCCAGAGCTGCACAGAGTGTCGGGTTTCTTGTGGGGTGAAGGGAAGTTCCAGTAGAGGTGCTGGGGAGAGCCCTGCAGTGTTGTGAGTGTGGGAAGGGGGTGGGGTGGGAGACTCATGGGGGATGTAGGCTCCGGCATGTACAGAAAGAGGGAAGCGAAAGAGATCCTGGGAAGCTAAAGGCCGGTCGATCCCGGGTGGGATCTAAGAGTGGAGAAAAGGCTCAGAAGGACATTACTGGGACATGAAAAAATGGAATATAGACTGTAGGCTTTTTATCAGCGTTGGATTTCTTGAGCCTGGTCGCTGGCGGAGGCGGCTCCCGCAGTGGATGCCTTGTTGGCGGGGGACGCACGCGCAGGGCAGTGTTCAGGGGTGTGATACGTGCCACACTCTCTCCCCTCCAGAAAACGGGCAATGGATGATAGAACGACACGGCAAAGGGGGCAAAATGTTAAAATTGGTGGGTCTGGGAATGGGCGGTGGTGTGTGGGAGTTCTCTGTACGGTTTGCATTATTTTTGCAGCGCTCCTGTAAATTTGAAATTATTGCAAAATCCAGAGGTAAGTGATGACCAGCAGCTTGCTGAGTGGGAGCGGCCTGGACTCCCCCCCACACCAGGCGGGGAGTTTGCGGAGGAGCCAGGCCCAGACCTGCCCTGGCGGGGTGGGCGGCTGTCCCCGGTCCAGGTGGCTGGAGGTCGCCACCGCGCAGGGACAGCCGGCGCCACGCGCACCCGGTGGCTTCTGCTCTCCTAAGTGTAAGGGCCTGGAGCGAAAGGTAAAGCGTCTTTCCATTCCCGGGGTAGCGCCCTGGGCCCCCGAGTTGCCCGCCTCCCGGCAGTGGCTGTCCGTCCCGGGCGCCGTATGTCTCTCCAGTCTGGGCACCGAGGGCGCGCGCACGCCGCACCCCAGCCCCGCGGTGTCCCGGGCACCTTCGCAGCAGCGCGTGGGGGAGCGGGGTGTGGGCAGGAGAGCAGCCGGGGCGCCCAGGCTGGGGGGCCACTGCGCGTGGCCTGCGCTTGGGGTGCCCAGGTGTGGTGCCCCTGGCAGGTGCGCACAGCAGAATCCACTCCGCGCCAGGCTGCGCTCCCCACTCCTTTCCCGGGGGGCTGTTAATGCCCCCCACCCCCGCTCCCTGCGTGCCCCTTGGGTGTGTCCCGCGCGCCCTCCTGCATCCCCGGGGCCCGCAGCCTCTGGAGCACGGAGGTCGGCTCAGCCAGACGCCCTGCGTCTGCACGCACCCCCGGTGCTGTTGTTTTGGGGGAGATCTGAAAACCTCTCCTAAAGTTTATGCAGAGAAATTGCTCTTTTAAAGCATCTTGAAATTATGATAATTTTTCTTAGGAAAACCCGTGGATTTTTAAAATTAAATTCAGTTTTATTGAGATATATTCACATACCATGCAGTCATCCATGGTGTACAATCATCTGCTCACAGCACCATCATATAGTTGTACATTCATCACCCCAATCTATTTTTGAACATTTTCCTTACACCAGAAGGAATCAAAATCAGAATAAAAAAAAAAGTAAAAAAAACACCCAAATCATCCCCCCCATCCCACCCTATTTTCATTTAGTTTTTTGTCCCCATTTTTCTGCTTATCCATCCATACACTTAATAAAGGGAGTGCGATCCACAGGGTTTTCAGAATCACACCGTCAACCCTGGTAAGCTACATTGTCGTAAAATTGTCTTCAGGAGTCAAGGCTGCTGGGTTGGAATTTGGCGGTTTCAGGTATTTCCTTTTAGCTATTCCAATACATTAAAACCTAAAAAGTGTTATCTGTATAGTGTATAAGAATGCCCACCAGAGTGACCTCTTGACTCCATTTGAGATCCCTCAGCCACTGAAACTTTATGTCGTTTCATTTTGCATCCCCCTTTCAGTCAAGAAGAGGTTCTTAATCCCAGGATGCCGGGTCCAGATTCATCCCCAGGAGTCATATCCTGCATTGCCAGGGAGATTTACACCCCTGGGTGTCAGGTCCCACGTAGGAGGGAAGGCAATGAGTTCACCTGCCGAGTTGGCTTAGCTAGAGAGAGAGGCCACATCTGAGCAACAAAGAGGCACTCGGGGAGACTCTTAGGCACAATTATAAGCAGGTTTAGCCTCTCCTCTGCAGTAACGAGCTCCATAAGGGCAAGTCCTGAGATAGAAGGCTGGGCATACCAAACCACCAGTCCTCAATGTGAGAATATCAGCAACAATCCAGGTGAGGAAGCCCAACACCTCTATATTTTCCCCCACCTCCTCAGGGGATCCCTGCATATATATTTTTATTCTCTGCCCAAATTACTTTGGGATGTGTCGTTATTTCACTTGAACCTATACAAGCCTACTAGATCTCACTTCCTATTCAAAGCTCCGTGTAATTATGGTGTTTGACCAAACTGAATGTAGAAGTTATATTGTTCAGAAAATGTAGATCCTGTACCAAATAAACATCTCTTCCCTTGGTCTCACTTGGAATTTGAAGTTTTAAAATGCAATCAGTTTTGTCCTTTACCCCTTCACCCTATTTGCCCTAGTCCTAACCACATCTGCTTCATTCATGTCTCTAGTTGAAGTCTGGACTCTTTTTCAGCTTATTAACAGTTGCTGTATGTGCTAATACTGACATTCATAACTGCCAAGCTCTAGCTCTGAGTTTCAGGTGTCACACGGATGCCCAAAGTTCCAGAGACCAATCAGGTTATACACTAAGGGATCAGCATTGCCGAGTTTGGAGATGGCCATTACAATTCAGGAATAGATGTGACTGCTGTGAGAGCTTACAGTCTGGGGACCGTTACAATAAGCGTTCCCCTGATAAGCTGTGCTCTGAGGTTCGAGTCTGAGTTTACTAAACATTGTAGTTAGTCCGTATTGGTGAGGCATTACAGTGCCTTTGTTTCTAGTTCACTCAAAATACCGTCTGCAGGATCCGTTCACCTCGCTGAGTGTCTCACAGCTTCACTCCTTCTTGCAGTTGCTCAGTATTCCATTGTGTGCACACACCACAGTTCACCATTCTGTTCCGCAGTCAGTGCACCCTTAGGCCACCTGCACCCATTGCAGATCATGAATACTGCCTCCATAAACACCAGTGTGCACATGTCCACTCATGTCTCTGCTCTCAGATCCTCCAAGTAAATGCCCCCTAATGAGGCTGCAGGACCTTAAGGCCCCACATACTTAGCTTCCTGTGGAGCCACCACAGTGACCTCCAGAAAGGCTGCAACATTCTGCCTCCTAACCAACAGGAAATAGGTACATCCCTCCATGTTTTCTCCAGTACTTTTATTGCCTATTTATATTTTTTCCTACACTTTTATAGAGATACATTCACATACCATACAGTTATCCACACTGTACAATCAGTTGTTCCCCATGAATAATTTTAAAAAGCTTTGTTGATGTTTCTCAAAAGTTTTGCTAGGGTATAACATTTCTTTGCTATACTGAGCTTAAAAAATAACTTTATTTCTCAAGTCGGTCAGACTCCCCTTCACTTTTAAGTTGTCATGAACTTTACCATCTTTACAGCTTTAAAACGTTATTCTCCCCAAGCAGAAAGCATGTTAAACTTTCCAAATGCTATGTACTTAGTGCCCAGACCCTTGAGTTTTTGAATTCCTGGCATGTTCGGTACCAAAGTCTGGCCAGCGTTAAAATGGGAAAGGATTAACTGCCTCTTGAAAACGTACAAGGGAGAAAGGGTGGGAAGAGCAATGGGCAAATTTTTCCAGACATGGTTTATTTTAAAGTGAGTATGCCTTGTGCTTATTTTTATTCTAAATCAAAATCGTCAGTATTGTCTTCCTTACCTAGATTTGGCTTCTCCTTGTTATTGCACAAGGGGTTGAGATGATTATTTTTTTATATGATGAAAAGTATTACACATATCCTTGGAAAAACACCGCGAGCATGTGAAAAGGGACTTTCAGTGCCGCCTTTCCCCTTCCCTGCGGGGAGCCCTTTGAACAGCCCCGCCCAGCACACCCGTGGGGAAGGCAGTTTTCTCCCAGCACATTTGGGGTGCAAGGCAGGCAGAACCAGCATCTCCAGTATTGTTGTGAGATGCATAAGTGCCTGATGGGCGTGAGGGGGCACAGACACCTAAGGGCTGGCCGCTGGGGGGTTGGCGGGTCCCAGCCCCGGGCAGGGATGTACAAGGTGAGCGGGGGCAGCCTGCAGTGCGGAGGGGAAGGGATCCCCAGAAAGGGGAAACCCACCTTGATGGGGCCCTCAGAGTCATCCAGGAGCTGGCGGAAATGGAACAGTGGAGAAGAATTGGATTATAACCCAAGTTATAAAGTAGGTGTTCTGGGTCCACACTGACACAGATGGGTGTTGAATAAATAAACGAGGGAGAGGAGCAAGTCTGTGCAGAAGATTCCCACATCATTCACGGAGATAGTGCCCCTCGGGAGGTGGCTGACTCCTTGTTCCGTGCGTGCAGGGGGTGGAGAACCGATGGTCCTGGCCGCCGGGTGCTGGGAGGCGATGCACCCACCGACAGCACGACCCCTGACCTGGGGTGATGGGGACACTGGTCCCTGGGGTCTCCTCCCCAAACCCACACCCCCACCTATCCGAGAGAAGAGCACCAGGCAGATCCAACAGGGGGTTGTCCTGCAAACCCGCTGACCTCAGGGCTGTCCTGGCCACCGAAACCAGGGAAGCCTGAGACCCCGACCCGGCCCGAGGAGCCCACGGACCTGACGAGCAGAGGCCGGGGGTGCTGGGTGGGCCCAGGGGCAGAGAGGGTGTCGGGTGGAAGCCACGGGGGCGGAATAGAGCACGGGCGTTGGGTAATAACTGTGTGTCGAGATTGGCTCATCAGTTGCCACAAACGCACCACAGCAACGCGAGGTGTTACCCACGGGGCCGCTGGGCGCGGGAGGCCTGCTGCCTTCACAGTGCTTGTGTACGTCTCAACATTTCTAGAAACTAGTCTGTTTTTAAAAGGTAAACCAGTAGAAAATGTTTTAAAAACCAGTGTTTGTGTTGTTGTGCCCTGCCCCGTGTAAATCCTGTCCTGACTCCCGGGGTAGGTCTTACGGCTTTCTCGTCGATTCTTCACCTTTGCTTGTCACCCTAAACACGATGTCCTCTGGTTTCACAAAACCCGGGAGCAGGCACAAGTCAGTTTGCCAGGAAAGGGGGTGCTGCGTCCCGGGCAGGCCGGCTCCGCGCCTTCCTCTCGCAGCCCCTCCGGGCGGTGGCTCACGGGCTGTATGTGCTTGGGAAGGCTGCGGCCCTGGGGCCCGATCTGCAGTCTGCAGGGCCCGCGGCCAGCGCCTTCCGCTCCGCCCGCCCTCGCCGCCCGTCCCCCTGTACCGGTGGCCTCGGGTGGCCTCGGGCTGTGGCGCGGAGGAAGTCGGGGATGTGCCAGCTGTGCCGTGTGGCAGGGGTGGAGGTGGGGGTGCTGCTTGCTGCCCCCCATCCCTCGGTCCCTCAGGGTCCCCAGGGCAGAGCTGAAGCCTCCAGGAGGGGAGGAAGGGGCCTCGGGTCAGTGGAGGCCCAGTGAGTCCAGGCGGGGACGGGCCTGGCTGCGGCGTGGAGACTCAGCGAGGGGCGAGGATTTTCATGAGGAGGAAGCTCCGGGATTTTAGGGGGGCTCTTGGTGGGGTCACAGCTTCTCACAGGAACCCCTGGCTGAGTCCCACTTTGTGTTTTAGCGGAATCGGGCAGACCGGGAGCTGGAGGTTTGAGGGTGCAGCAGGTGGTCAGAACTGGCAGAGGCAGTTTTGGGGAGCAGGGCCCCCCACTCCTGGAAATCTTGTTGTGGGGCTGCTGCCTGCTGGGGTCTAGGTTTATGGGGGGATGCTCCCAAACGAG
Organism: Bradypus variegatus; assembly: GCA_004027775.1. Lineage (NCBI taxonomy): Eukaryota > Metazoa > Chordata > Mammalia > Pilosa > Bradypodidae > Bradypus > Bradypus variegatus. The sequence goes on along the minus strand of PVKY010002418.1, from coordinate 17,169 downwards.
GTGGGCTCAAGGCAGCAGGATGATGTGAATGTTTGGGCTTGACGTCCTAAGTGGTTTTTCTCTTAGGGTTTGGTTTGTCACGGATCCTTGGTGTTTTTTAATATTTGTGCCATTTGTCATTTTTTTGGAGGCAGATTTGGTTGCATTTTGGCCTTTTACATGGGAGAAGAGGGGGAAGTTCTGGTTTCTCTGTTTTCTTTGGCTGCTGCTGACTGGCCCCCACCTGTCCCCACCTGGGCCCGCAGGCCGGTGGCCCTCTGGAGACACGTTGAATCAGACGACCCCGAGAGTGAGCCGGAGATGAAATACAGAATTGTCTGGAACGTGATGAGCACATTCTCACGTTGTATCACATTTCCAATGCTCTCTGTTAACTTTTTTCCTGCAGAGAAAGGGGTGTATTTCTGAGCGTGTTGACAGTTTCCAGGCCGCACCCCTTTAGGGAAGTGGGCTGGAGGCGGTGGGAGCCGAGAAGAGGGCGCCTGTCCCACTCGTGCCGAGGGGCTGTGGATGTTTCCAGTTCTCTCTCCACAGTGTGCCCCTGCCCAGGCGTTTTGACTGGAGTCGCCTTCTTTGCTTTCTAGTTGTTTTGTTAACGATACTGATGTCTGTTTTCCTTGAAACAACTGCAGAGGGATATCCGGGGTCTGTTGCACAAGTGCTTTTGTGCGAATTACTGCTGCCTTGTTTCGGGATTGTGACCTGTTCGCTTCTTGGCTGGGTGACCTGGCAGTTGAGGTTCTCAGGGGTTCCCACAGGATTTCAAGCTCTTAAGGCTGCTTGCCCCGCTCCACCCCACCCCCCCATTATTTCCTTTCTTTGTCTTTATTGCAACTGTATCCTGTTACCGGCCTATTAAATGCCGGGGGAGATTTTTATAGGTCCCTTCGTTGCCTGCTGAGCTGAAAGCCTTTTTATGGGATTGACCCAGGCTCTGGATTTTGCATGGGCTGTGACCCTGTCACCATTGCAACCTGCACTAGCAAACTGAGTGCCCTGGTTCCGCCAGCGGGCTTGTCGTGCTCACCTGCTCACCATCACTTCTCCTGACCCATCCTACAGCCTGCCCTGGAGGCTGAAGGGTGCAGAGGCTCGAGTTCCGGGGCGTCTGCATCAACTGTCCCGAAGATGGGGCTCCCCTGCGGGGCCTGGGCAGCCTCCCCTCCACTTGCTGTCCCCGGCTTGCCTATTCGCCTAAGGATCAGTGACTTGGGAATTAGTCAAAACTACAAATTAAAAATGAATATTTTCAGCAACTTTTTTTTTTTAAGAATTAAAAATTTTAGCATAATTGACTTTTCCCACCTGTGTGGACTGTCTGTGGCGCTTGGGGTCCTTGGAGCGAAGGTAGCTGTGCCAGAGACGGGAAAGACAGAGGAAAGAGGGAGAACTGTGTGTTAATGCCGGTAAAGTATGTGCTTAAAGATACAGGTGATGATGGTTAGCGGAATACCAAATCAATGAAATACGATTCAGAAATATGCTTTCTACTCTATTTGAAATTCTGATTTAAAAATGACATTCAGAAATTTAAGTATCTTTCTCTTCTCAGGACCCAGAAATGTTAGTCGTTCGGTGTTGTTGGACGTGAACGTGGCAGATACGTTCCGGGGAGGCCAGTTTTCTCTCGTCCCTTCGGCTGAGCTCCTCCGTGTGGGGGGGGACGTGCTGCCCGTGGTGCTCGGGGCAGAGGAGAAGGTGCACAGAGCACACGCGTGCCCTGTCATCATAATTACAGAGGGCACCCATGTCCCCATCAGCCAGGCTGAGAAAAAGCCTGGAGACAGCGGGGACATAGAATTTGGAAAAGAAGGAAAACCAAGGTCATCTCTTGTCCAAGGTGCTTTTGTTGTATAAAGTCTCCTGGAGACACTGCGTTGGTAAATTTGAACGCCGAACTGTTGCCTGGAGGGGAAATATAGGGTTAATGCGTTTCTGTTTAAAGTTGCCTTATTCCTTTTGCTTCCTCCTTAAATGAGCCCGGATCCTCCAGGAGGTTCCTGGCTCTCCCGCCCTTCAGAGGCTGCCCGTTTAACCCCGTTTAGACACACTGACGTGACATAAAGAATGTTTTAGGGAACGAAGCCCCTGAACACAGATTTAATCGTAATTTGCCCTGGGAGCAGGTAATTGGGCTCATTAAGTGAGGTGTGGGTTCCTCAGCATGGAGCCCCTGGCAGCATAACTCACCTGCACAAAGCGGATCCAGCACACAGACTTCATGGACGTCCTGCGTCTCGGAAGGCCGGACACACTGCAGCCGTGGCCAACAGTGGAATCACCAAGAAAGAGCACAAACGTGTAGAACACACCACGCTGCACACACTGAAACGGACATGCATTTGTCAAGCGGGAGCTGAAACGGGAAGGCAGAGCGTCACGCAGGCCCCTCAGCTGTGAACACATGCGTCACAGTTTTTGATGCTCTGTGCATAGCCCCTAAACAGGGTGCTCCTGGGGACCCCGGCAGTAGCTGCCCCCCGAGGGGCAGCGTTAGGGCCTTGCCGTCCAGGCTGGGTTGGTGGCTGCCAGTCACAGGTGGTGCTTTCCAGTTGCATTAATTAAAGGGAAACTTGGGTGCTGGGTAGCACTGGCCACAGCTGGTGGGCCTGCAGTGGACAGCACAACATAGGACATGTCTCCACCGTGGGGGCAGTGCGGATGCCCAGTGTCGCTGACCGCCCCATTCCTGGGGCTGGTGGGCGCTGTGCCTGCTGGAGCCCTCTTTCCTGGGCTTGTCTCTCATCTCTGACTTGTCACAAAAATCGTATGGTTCCCTGTAGACGTTTCGGAAGATGGCATCAAGGAAAAAGAACACAACATCCAAGGCACCGTGCTCTTAGCACTCCAAGGTGACGTCTGTGGTTATTTGGGTGGAATCTCAGGTGCATACCTGTGCTCACACCTGGGCACACACCTGTGCTCACGCCTGGGCATACACCTGTGCACACACCTGGGCACACACCTGTGCTCACACCTGGGCACACAGGCTAACATTTGCATACTCCCAGGGCATGCGTGGTTCTGAGCACATGACGTGAGGCATCTCCTCTGCAGCCATGGCAGGTGGGGTCAGTGACTTTCCGCTCCTCTTTAGAGACAACAGAACTTAGGCTAAAAGACTTTCCGGAATTTACCTGAGACAGTCCGGCCCTCGGCGGTCAGGCTTGGGGCTCGCTGTGACCACTTGTCCGTCTGTGTGCATGTGGGGGCTTGGTGCCACAGACCGCACCTGCCCGTCTTCACTTGACGTGTCACGAGCACTTTCTGGCTTATGAAGTATTTTTCTTCGGCCTGGTGTGTGACGGTGCGTAGCGCTTACCTGTACTTGGTGTCTGTGGAGACGCGTGTTGTCGACACGTCCTCCTGGCACGTGAACGGCACCCACAGATTTTCCTGAATGATAAATAAGTGGCCTATAATATTTTTGACCTGTTGATAACACTTTCTGAGTGTTTTCCAGGTTTATTCTTAAGACCAACATTTTTATATATCTCTTCGTTTTCATTTGGTTATGAGTTGTAGAAAAGCCAACTGAAATTGGTTTAAGCAAAAATAGTTTCTTGGCCCCTGAAATTTTCCTTTGGGATTCTACGGTGGATAATTCCACAAATTAGTTTGCTCATTGGTCTATGGATCCGCTGTGCCGTGAAGAGCTTTTTCTTTTCCCCTTTTATAGAGACTTTAGTGGAAAGTTGAAAGCAGCTGTGCTGGGTTAGTGACTTCCTTTGGAAGTCAGATGCAAATGTATATTTTTACCCCACAGCCCTCTCTCTCCTCCAAGCTCTGGCCTCTTTTATTTTTGACTTTAACTTTCTGCTCTATTAGCTGGGAACAGGGTGAAAATAAGCTCAAATTAGTTGGTTTTGCTTTGTGTTTATTTTTACTTGACCTTTTTCACTTCCAAATTTTGAGAAGAAAATGTGAGATTCTTTTCTCTGCATAATTTTCTTCCTTGACAAGGAGCCACCTTCAATAATAGACTTTCGGCAAGTGGTGTTAACCTCAGGGCTGTGTGTCTAGCATTTTCAATTCATGAAACACACTTGAAAATGTTAGTCTATTCTATTAAATAATTGTGATTTATTTTTCCAACTAATATGTAAAACAGAGCGCCTCTGGGCGGCGGAGCGCCTGTTTCCAGACCCCGTCGGGTTCCGGAGGCAGCGACGTGGGGTGGAGCCAGGCTTGTGGGAGATGTTCTGGGAGAACCCGCCGAGGCAGGAATGGGAAGAATTTGTTTGCGATTTGGTTTCTGTTTTTTTCTTCAGGAATTGAACTAAATAATCATCACCGGCAGGAGTCTGTTTTAGTTCCCAGGAGACTAAACTTTCTAACCTCGTCCTTGCACTTAGAGGAATTACCTCATGTAAGCATTTGACCTTCCCTCGTGAATTCCTGTTCTCCAGGGAGGCGCCAGCATTTACTGAACTTTTGTTTTTTGAATTATAGGTGCTGTTAGGATTCATTTTATTTTGGAAACATAATTTTTCACCATTATTTCTAAAAAGAATTACACACATTAAATCAAATCCCGAGTCCTGTCCTCCTTCCTAAGAGCAGTTAATTCATCCCTTTTGATGTTCTTCTGGGAGCTGCTTCCAGACGGCACACTTCTCTTTCTGGAACTTTCTTACCTTTACGGATGCTTCGAGTTTTCCACCTTCCGCTCAGCTTCAGAGGACCTTCAGGGTCCCTGGGGACCCCACACTGCTTTGCCTTCCAGTTTGTCAGCAGTGACTCACGACACCGAGTGTTTTAGCTTTGCTGTCGGGAAGCAGTGCACGCACAGAACGTCACAGAACAGAAATGCACGGTTCACGGCATTATCTCAGAGCGAACCTGTGCTGACTCCCACCAGGCCGAGGACAGAGCACGCCCGGCCAGCCCGACGGGCAGCCGGCAGCGACACCTGGCGTTTATGGTTATCCCTCGAGCATGTGTCTGAACTCAGGGCTGTAGGGTTGTTGTTGTTGTTGTTTGACTTCATGTAAATGGAATCAGAGGATGCGTGTTTTGCGTCTGCCTTCTTTTGTTCACAGTTATGTTTCTGAAACTCATACACTCTTGCTTGCAGCTGAGCGAGTTTCAGTCCTGTGCAGTGTCCGCTGTTTCGTCATTTCGTGGAGTTATTCCTTCTCCTGATGATGGGTATTCCGGTGGCTTCCGGTTCTGGGCAGTTGTGACCACAGCTGCAGTGGCCGTGCATGTACATATTCCTGTTTGGTTCATGAGCGCCCGTGTTCCCGGGGCCGGAGCTGCTGGGTCAGAAGCTGCACAGGCCTCGGGGGCAGTGGACGGTGCCACGGTGGGGTCTGAGCCGCTGGTCCCGCTCTCCGCTGCTCCGGTGCTGCCTGCAGGCCGCTCACCTTCAGGTCGGCGGTAGGGCTCTCTGTGGTTTTCTTTTCCATCCCCTGATCGCCCGTGAGGACGCGAGGGCAGTGGTCGTCTGGGTGTCCGCTTCTGAAGGGTCTCTGTGCTGCGCAAAGCCTGTGTCAGCAGGGAAGGAGAACGGGCTTGGGGCCGTGCACTGCCGCATCTCCCATCACACCTGTGTCTTTTCTTCAAAAAAAAAGAAAACCAGCCTTTTTTCCCTTGAAAGTGATGAGTTGGCTCATCATTTTGGAGTACTGTCCTTTCTGGCACTGCCTGCTTCATTTAGGGAAAAAGGGCCGAAAGCCTTGGTCTCTGGGATGCTTGTGTGACGGGTGCCCCCATGGCCTCCCTGCGTGTCTGGGCTCCGTGGAGCGCGTCTCTCCTCTCCATGGCTTTGCTCTGTGATGGCAGAGAACCTTCCGGTCGCAGCGCCCACAGTGCCGTGTGCCCCAGTGCGACACGGTCCTGTTCTCGGACCAGTTGGCAGACACAGGGGGCAGGGGTGGACTTTCCGTGCTCCTGTGGCTGCTCTGCTCCCGCGGTGGGGTCGAAGGCTGCACAGCCGGCAGGCCTCTGCGCTCCCCCGCGGTCTGGGAGACACTGGCCATTGTCACCGCCGATTCTTCTCGTCCCTGGTGGTGACATTCGGTGAAGTCTCCGCGGGCACTGACCATCGCCCCTGGGGAAACGCATCGTGAGGCTCCGGCGGCCTCGTCACGTGTTTTCAAACGATGAGAACATAACCTTGTTTCACGTGTGGTTCTGTTTAAAGTCACCTTATCTGGCAGCTATGGTTGATGCAGCAACGGTGGGCTCGGGCCAGCGGCTCCGTCACTCACCTGAACGAAGCTTGTCTCACCCACGGGGTCCCGGCCCCTACCAGCCTCCTCTCGCCCAGCGCTGCGCTGGGGCTGTTCACGGTGAAATCACCTACCAAAGGCACAAAATGCAACAGTGCGGCCCCAGATGTGCCGAGACGAGGGCCCGGTCACCGTAAGAGCTGAGGCGAGTGGCAGCGTCGTCCTGTCGACTGCGCTGGGACCCTGCTTGTCGCGGCGACTCGGGATGTCCCTGCTCCGCATGTCCTCAAGTGACCGTGAAAGTGCCCCTGTGAGCCTGGATTCGGGGTCGCAGGTAAACTTCAGCAAGAAGGTGAATTTGTAGTGTGGGTCGGCTGTAAGCTCCTGCTGAAACGGAGGTAGTTCTGAGGGTGAAAGTCCCTGCGGTTGGGGAGTGCACCGAGGTGGCGACGTAACCGGGCATTCCGGCGGGTCGGCCCCGAGACCCGCAGCTGCGAAGCCAGAGGCTGACAGGGTCCCCTGGGGGATGTGAGGGGCTGCCGAGCCATGCTGTGCGCTGTGTGAGGACATGTGCGGGGACCCGTGTGGGGACGCTGGTGGCCTGCGTGTTGCCCCAGAGGATCTTGAGAGCTGGAGCAGGGCATCTCGGTGTTTTGTGCATTATCTTTTTACTTATTTATTTAGTTTTATGCACCCTTGGAAAGGAGAAACTTCCCTTGTTTGAATGCCTTTCCCAGGGTTATTTGAGGAGACAAATGTGATGATTTAAAAATAGTCTGTAAAATAAAAAAAAAGAAAAAACAAAAAATAAATAAAAAATAAAAATAGTCTGTAAAGTGCTAATTGCTCACCTTTATCCTCAGTTCTTCCCTCACCTGCTTTTAGTGGGGACCAAAGGAAGTGCCTGGGGAGCTTGGCTTCCTGTGCTTCGTGCCGGCTGGCAGCGGCCAGAACAGCGGAGTGTCCTGCAGAGAGCTGGGGGGACGGGGCTCTCCTGTGCGGGCAGCGGGAGCGCCCCTGAGGGCCTTACCTGGAGGTGTGTCCCAGTTACTGGGGAGCCCTCCAGACCCCCAGGGTTGAGTTTACAGTGGACAAGCGCAGCCCAGTTCACCCTTCCTTGACAGTGCAGAGGTGGCTGTCAGCTAAGCCACTTTGTCCGTTTTTCAGAGATTTCCAGAAGTCACAACTGACCCACTTTTGTAAGCAACGTAATGTTACAATTAGTCATGTACCAACTACATATAAGAATGTTAAAGTTCAGCTAGTTACAAAATATTTGGAAGCTCCTGCGTGAAGCACCAGGATTCTTTTATGCTTTGAGGAAAGCCACATGGGCCAGTGCGGGTTTCTCTCCGTGGGCGTCACAGTTAGCAGCCGTGCCCCGTGCACCGGTCAGAGGGGCCATCGGAATGGACGCTTCTCGGCACATGCCGGCGTGGGGCAGTGGCTGGGGCCTCGGGACGCCGAGGTGGGGCGGCGGGCAGAGAGTGGGTCTCCCAGGACGGACGCGTGCTGCCGTTAAACCCAGGGCTCGCGCCTCCTCACTCACGGCAGACATGCAGTCCAGTCAGGACCTGCTTTTCCACGGAGACTACAGAAAACCCCGGAACCCTCCTCGGTTGGTGCTCCAGAGACCGTTCTCCAGGGTGAAGCCTGTGTGCCCTCACAGCCTGGGAGGCGGGTGTGGGATTCGGAAGAGCCACCACCCTCCCAGGGGCTTTGGGTTTGCAGGAGCTCGTGGAGGAGTGGGCTGCACGTGGAACGTCGTTTTTATGAAACGTCCATTAAAACGCTATCCAGCATGGCCCAGTTTCTGTTGGTGGAGGGCATATCTGGGTTCTTTTGCCGGCCCCCTGATTTGTGGCTCCCCCTGTCGTCGTGGATGTCACCGTCACCATCACTCGAAGCAGGCGTTTGCAGAGTCCTGGCTCTGTGTCAGGAAACGTGCGAGTTCTTGGTCGTGCGGCGTGCGGCAGCCAACCCCGTGCTCTGGGAGGGCAGACGTCGTGGCCCGGCAGGTTCCTGCGGCCCGTTTCGAAGCAGGCGGCCTCCAGCTCTGCGTCCAGTGACCGTCTCTGGGCTCACGCCGTGCGGACACGGGCAGGCGTGCTGGTTTCGCTGGCCTCCCTGCTTCACAGAGGGGCTCTGTGAGCATCCGTTCACGCAGCACAAGAGCGGTGCCATCCGTGGGGAGGTGTACTAGGCCAGCCACTCCTGAGTCATGTACCCACCCTTAGATGTGCCCTGAGCGTCTCACTTTGGAAGGGCCTGGGAAGATGTAAAGTCACCAGCCTTTTGGTGCAAAACTGTACACTGAATGCATCTGATTCCTTCGTCCAGGAGATGGGAAAATACCTTTTCTGACATCTGACTTCCCCTGTTGGTGGGCAGGAGGAGAGGGTCCGTTTCAGTTGCTGATGGGCCGTAGAGGTCACCGAGCGAGTGACGGTCGGGCCAGGGTGCCCAGCTGTCTGCTTTCCTGGGGCCGGGCATTAGGTAACCAGAGTTACCCACAGCTTTGGTGACAACCCCGGGTCATACCATGTGTCCTGGCAGAGCTAGGAACAAAAATCCCATTTAGAGTCTAAAATCGGACTGTTGGTCTTATCCCGCGCTGCTTATGTCTCAGTCAAATTATTGGCCCGGTCGTGGCTTCTCTAGGAAGCATCTTTTGACTTTTCCCTTTTCCTGCATTCTCCAATTTTGAACGTTACATATTTACTATGTAAATTTGTTAGTCTTTTTTCTTTTCTGTGTCAGTTAAACCCAAGGATTCCTGCAGAAGTCAGGTGCTTTTTCTGCTTTTATCTGTAATGTGTAAGGAATTACCCACGTGCTCTGTAATGACTACTTTCCTCCACAGTCCCTTAGTGCACGCCCGTAGCGGCGAGCTCCCGACAGGTGCAGCCGCCCTGGCTGCTTCGGGGGGTTTAGTGCCCACCTGGGATCCAGGCAGGGTTGGCCCCACGTTAAATACAGGGACCCTGGTCTTCTCAGGGAACTTTAATTCACTTTTTTCTGCAAAGCCGGAGCTGGAGAGGCACCTGCTAATTTAACGGACCTCACCTTTGCCGTCCTCTGTCACGTGCTGTGATGTGAGGAAGTCTGCCTCGCGTTTTATAGGGTGAAGACTGAACAAATAAGCCGTCTGCCCGGGGTGGCGACACGCCGGGTGCCGAGACGAGGGCTCCCAGCCTGTTCCTCGGGCCTCAGCACCGGGACAGCCGCCGTCCCAGTGGCGCTTTGTCACCCCACAGAGCAGAACTGTCCCGGAGCGGCCTCGGCCCCTGGGCGAGGGGTGGACGTGGCCTTGGCCCCGGCTCCTCCGGTGTGCCTTTTGCCTCCACTGCCAAGTCCTCGAGAGAAGCTTCCCACGTAGCTGTTTCTTTCTTAAAAATGTATATTTTCTTCAAGGACCAAATGTGCTCCTTGTGGACTCTATTTTACGGGGATTCAAAGCCAGGAGGAAGGGGCTGCGCTCCCCCTGGCTCGGGTGCAGCCAATGCCAGATCTGTGCGTCTTTGTGTCTTTTTTTCCTCTTCAGTAGTAGGTGGTCTACTCCCATTGCTCCCTGTATTTCTGAAGCCTCCTTGGGTCCTTGGAGCAAATGTGGAATAAAATGACCAGTAAGAAGAGGCCGTAGTGAAACGCTAACTTTCCCCATGTGGTAGCATTTCACGATAACCTTGCTGCGGTGGTTTCTGCCCCTGCTTCCGGGGACCCTGTGAGCTGTGCAGCTGCTGGCACCCCGGATTTACTCTTGGGGGCGGGAGGGGACAGCAGCTCTGCCGGGTCTGTCCCTGCACCCTCCTGGGGAGCCCTCCTGCCCGTCCGAGCCTCCGGACACTGCCGCCGAGCCCTCCTGGCTCCTGGGAAGTCTGCCTTTGCTTTCTGTGCCGGCTATTTTGGGCCCAAGGAAGTGTTACCTGTGTAGTAGACATAGGAAAGGCACGAGAGGATGAATGCCAAATCATATGTGTCTACAGACAGACAGACAGACAGAAGGGTTTATTCTGTCCATCTCTCTCCATAATGTAACTTTTTAAACGTGTCATTACACCCTGGAGGGAGATAATACCTCCCTCTTTAGGACTGTTACATTTTAAATATATTTTTCCATAGTAAAAACATCTTTAAAAATTTTGATTTTGTGTAAGTCACGTAATATCCATAGCCACGTCGCTAAATAATGGGGGCATGAGATTCTCTTATATGGATGTACTATAATTATTTAATAAATCCCATTGATAAGGGTGCCCTTTTAATATAAATATTTGAAAGAAAAAAAATGTAGTTTGACCAGCACACAGTAAACAAATATCAAACCCATCTAGAGGTGTGAATTAAAAGTTAGTCTCCTCCTTTCCCTTCTCTCTCCCAGAGGTGAACGGTCGGCAGAAGCTGCGTTTCCTGCCTCTTGCTTTAGGTCCTTCCGGTGTTTATCCTCCTAACTTGAAAGAACGTACGTTCTGCTGGTTAGTTCTTGGGGCGGTCAACAAACAGTCCCCTCCAGCAGACGAGCGGGCAGCCTCTGCTTGTGTCCCAAGTGCAGGGGGAGGCCCTGGGGGAGCCGTGCTGGGGTGCACGAGGGCCGTAGGGGTCTCAGCACGGTGCGGGGACACACGGTGTGTTTTCCTGGTGAAGCGTGCACAGCTCGGATCAGCTGCTCAGAGGCAGAACCCCGGAAGACGAGAGCCCCCTTTGCAGAGCAGCCCGAGGGAGGCCTGCCGCCCCGATGCCAAGCCAGGCCCTGCCCTCACGCCCCACCAGCATCAGGTGGTCTCTCCCCCCTCAGGGCACCCGGTGCTGGCTGAGGGCCGCCCGTAAAGGCAGCTGTCGAGGGCACTGACGCTTGGAATTCAGAACCTGAACCCAGAGTTTCTCGAGTTCACTGAGCGCTGATTCAATTCCAAGAAAGCCGCAAGGCCCGCAGCCGCGCCCCACTGTCACCGAGCGAGGCTGTCACCGGGCATCCGTAATTCACCGTGGGTTTCAGCTGTTGCCCTCTCACCCAAACGAGTGGATTGCTCCTTTTCTTAAAAATTCATTTCACTTTACTTTAATGTGGATTATTTGAGCATTTTCTGTTAACAAATTATACTTAGTGCACTTTATATAAGAAAGCAAGGAGATATTAGAGAGAGTTTTTTCAAAAATGGTGAGAAGTTTGTTCTATTTAGATGATTCAACTCCTTGCAGTGGAAGCCAAATGTAATATTTAAATATGTGAAATATTGTGTAAATTTCTAGTATTCAGCTGGTAAAGTAAGCTTACTGAATGCTTTTAAAATTATAATATTTACAGAAATACAGAGGTACATTCTTTTGAATTTTAATTTAGAGCTTCTGAAACTGTGTTGTTTTGACGTAAGTGTGAGAAAAGAAGTTGATGAAAATCAGATTTATGCCACTGACGTGGCTAGTGGCTGTTTTCCTCCCGTTACACCAGCCCTCAGGTATGTTCCGGGTGATTCATCTTCTAAACCTGTGAGCTTGTCCTCAATTTTGTAATTCTCCGCCTGCCAGGACTAGTTTTAGGGCCTTGCCGGCTGTGAGCCAGGGTTTCCATCAGCGCTCTGGGTATGTTCTAATTGGTTTAGTCTCAGCCTTTTATTTTTACAGCTACAGAAAGGCTCTTCCTTTGTGTTTGCATTTGTTTAAATCTTCTTTTAATCCTCCTTTTATTGCCTGGCTTTTGTACTGTAGTCTGCGTGGAGATTTTTGGTTTTATTGGTACTTTTATAATCTCTTCCAAATTTCTTTTGGAAAAAGGTGAGTGCATAATCAATTTACACTGACAAATTCATTCATCAGTGTTGTGATGACCGAGTATCTAACAGTGGGGTTTCCCCGACGGGAGCCGCTGGGGCGCAGTGGGGGGCCCTGGGGTGCACTCACATTCCGGCTGGGCTTGTGGCCCCTGCGAGCTTTTCTCTTGCCCTCGTTTGTTTGTTAGCTGTGATTGAGTGAAATCAGCCTTGACTGTCAGGCCGGAGAAATAGCTCATTAGAAGAAAAACAAAAACAAAACAAAATCAACAGAGTGAAAGCAGCACAGCCAATCACATTTCTCAACGTGAGGGAACTCAACACAAGAACTTCGTTAATTATGTGAAACAAAACCCTCAAGACTTGCCCAGTAAGATCTGTGGACGTCTGTCGGTGCAGAGCCCGCTGCCCACTGCCCGCGAACCGGCTGACCCGAGGTAACACGGCCAAGGGGGGTCAGGGCCCCGGTGGCCTCGGACGTGTTCCTCCCACCCCCTGCCCCAGGCCCGGGCGGTCTCCGAGGTGGGGGTGGGCAAAGGGGCCCCCCCTCACTCTGACCTCCACGGCAGCATGTGCGCCTCATCTTCCTGTCCCCGAGCTGGGCGAGGGAGGCCCCACAGGGGTCACTCCGCTGCCCTCTGTGAAAATGCAGAGCTCGTGGCGTCGTCTGAAAACCATCGTGCAACATAAAACGTAGCCAGGTTGGCAGAAAAGCGCATCCCATCTAATGATTTAATGTTTGCAACAAGCTTTAATTCCCTATAATGCATTAGATCGTTGGGAGTTTGAAAAAAATAACATTTTCCCTGGGGTCAAAAATATTTCCCATGATGTTCACTAACTCATTTTGAAAAGCTAAATGGAAAATAAAACTATCTTTTAAAACAGCCCTATTGAGGTTAGTCAATGTTGGATAAGTTCGGCCGCCCGGAGGCCTTGGCTGTGGTCAGCGTGGAAGCGTCCGTCGTCCCCAGGAGCTCCGCGGCCTCGGGGCTCTCGCCTTCCCCAGCCCTGACCCCTGCCATCTGTTTGCCCTCACATGAGGTTGCTCTGTGTTTTTTGGCGTTTTCTGTGGTGGACCCACACAGCGTGTGCTGTTTTCTCTCTGGCTCCTGCCCTCAGCATAATCGTCTTGAGATTTGTCCAAGTTTGCGTCTGTTGGTCGTTTCATTCTGAAGTTGTCTTTCTCCTGAGGGAATTAAGAACGTGGAATACGTTTAATTCAGAGTGGAACAAATGGTGAAGCACGTTTTGGCTGCCAGTCAGGACGGGGAGCAGGCTTCGAGTTTGCTGGCCGCCCCTTTGTCTCGCTGAGGCAGGTCACGTTTTCTCAACCTGTGATGCAGAACCATTGCTCTAATTAAAATTTGCCCTGCTTAGGAGCAATTAAGAGACTATGGTTCTCTGATATCCTGGAACAAAATGTGCTGTACAAACCATTTCCAAAATTGAATTTAAATAATCCAGAAAATGTTTAAATGAAACTAAGGAACTTTCTGGGCTAGAACTTTGTTTTTTCCTACATTTCTCCTACATAGAAATAGCAAGTGAAATACAGATTACGTCCTTCCTCTCTCCAGCTTTCCTGTATGTTTAAGTTCTATGTGACAGTAATTAGACAGTAAGTTCCTTCCTCTTGGAATTCCTTGTCTAATATTTGAATGTCCTTGTATTTAAATGTTCAGTGAAATATCACTGTGTAAAGATTTTCCTTCTCCACGTAGTCATTTATACACAAGAATTGGCCTTATCCTTAGGAAGCTTTAACTGCCTAGCCAGGGAAGGTTCTTTTGTATTGGAGACATTGAAATATCAGCAGACCTTACTTGAATATACTTTGGAGGTTTTTGTACTTTCAGATTAACCGTAACACTCATCTTCTGAATTTCCTGTTGTCCTTTAGTTTCCTCCTGTTGGCGGTTGAAAATTCCAGCCACTGTTTGGCTCTCTCTGGTTTGCACCGCTGGGCACCGCGTCCGTCTGCTGGGCCTGAGGTGGCCGTTTCCCGGCCACTCCTCCTGGCCCCGGTGCCCTCCCAGCCCCCAGCAGCCCTGCAGAGCTGCCCGCGTGCTCTTTCTGGAAGCACAGACGGGCTCGCCCTTGGCTGCAGCACGTCCGTCCTCGGCTGCGGCGGCCTCCGCATCCTTGAGCGTGATGGACGGCCGCCCACACCCATCACACACTCCGACCCTTCCTCCGGCATTTGCATCCTGTGACCCTCCCTCGGCCCCGGCACCTGCCCTGCTCGGGGCCCACTCAGCCTCCATCCCTGCTTCCGTCCGGGCTCAGCTCCAGACCGCGCGCCCCTGGCTGCCGTCCTTGTCCCAGCACCCCGCGGCCGAGCACGGTGTGGGCTCCGAGGCTGGGCGCTCTCCTTGGAGCAGAGCGCGGGGCTACTTTTATCGTCCCTTCGTTGGGAGAGGTTTCAGTAAGTCCGTGGCACCTATGATTGCTGGGTGTGCTGCTCCGCGCTCCTGCTGGGAAGATGTTTATGAACAGCTCTTTCCCGTACAAGACAAGAAGAGGCCAGATTTCGTCACTAAAAGTGCTTTTGACTTCAGTGTGGCTGAAAGGGGTAAGGAAAAAACATCCACACACGTGTGTATGATCCTGTGCTCACACTGACGGGTGAAGGGTGGTGGAAAGGAAAGGAGATACAATTGCTGTTCCTTCTGAGGCCTGGAAAAATTACTGTTCTTGCACGTAAAGGATTTTGTGAGAATCCAAAAAGATGTGCATAACTGTTGGACTACATCGCATGCTTTCTGACTTTCAGTGGTGGTTTCTACATTAAATGCTAACTAGGCCTAAGAGCTGGCACCCCACTGAAGCATTCCTTCTTCGCCTTAGCACCCTCCAGCTGGTTTTCTCTTTACCTGATCACTTGTCCTAAGCATCTTGTGCCTTCTACTTCCCGAACCGAGGTCTGCCGACATCGGTAAATCTGTGCCATTGAATGTACTTGTTTGCCTGCACGCTCGTGGTGGTGGTTGGTTTTATGCGTCTACAGAGTAGAAATTGCAAATGCTGTTTGGCAGAGCAAAGCCCTAATTTCCAGTCTAATTAAATTAAAATGGCAAATATGACTGTAAAAAGCAACACACTTGCGTCAGTTAATAGACTCGATTGTTTCTGGCACAGCAAAGCCGTCCCGCACCGGGAGTGACGCCTTCCTTTCAATGCGTCTACCGCGGTTCTCGCCATGGTGGTGGCATCTGAAGTCGGAAAGGATCCCCGATCTGACAATATTGCTATGGAATTTGAATTTCCTTTTGTTGGCAGAAACCCCTCCTCCTCAACTGTTTCCAGAAGAGGATTTCCTGAGCATAGGGAAGCTTCCGGAAAGGCGGTGGCTCTGGAGTTGCTGCCGAGCTGGTTGGCCGAGGGGCTGAGGGCGGGCAGCTTGGACTGGCTCTGGCAGCCTCTGGGTTTCCCTCCCCCTCCCCACAGCTTCACCTGGTGGACCAGGCCGCACGGGGAGAGAGGGCTGCCCGTACGCCTAGCCCTGGCTCCCCAACTCGCCTCTCGGCCCCCCAAACCGGGGTCTCCTCATCCTCAGTGTCTCTGTTCCCTTTGTAAAACCCCCAGCTCCCTCCAGGGGCTCTTCTTACTAATATGGTACCCACTTGTCCCTGGGGTCAGTCGTGGTGGCTGCTCGCTGGCTGATGGATGGCCTGTCGTGTGGGCAGTTGATGACACAGGAGCCACTCGTCACGTGCTCCGTGAAGCCACGTGGCCTTGCTGGCTCAGCCTGAGCCCTGTCACCTGTTTGTCGTCTTAGGTGTTTTTGTCACGAGGTTTCTCTTTCATGCAGAAGGAGCGTATATAAAAGGACAACTGCGGTTGTGTGTCCTTTAACACATGATGAACCACCCTCGTTCCCTGCCTTGGAGAGGGCCTGTCCCTTACCCACAGGCCCGGCTGCTGTCCCGGGTTTTGAAATGGTTCTGTCCTTAGTTTTTATAATTTTAGCGGGTGAGCGGGCATCCCTGGGCAGGTGGTCTAGTTTGCCTGTGATCCCCCTCTAGGCAAATGGAATTACTGGGGTATTCTTTTGTATCCCTCTTGAAGTATTAAGGGGGTACATTGCATTGGGATTAGTTAGCTTTTTTTGTGTTAAACTGTCTTTGCATTCTTAGCATAAACCCAACTTGTTCATGCTATACTTTTTTTTTTAACATTTTAAACTTTTAATCTTGATTACTTTCAAGCTTACAGGACAGCTAAAATAATACAAACCCCATACAGAGAATTCCAACACTTCCCATGCCCCCAGATGCCCAGATCTATCCGTTTTAACATTTTGTCACATTTGCAAATCTGTCAGTCCGTCTGTCTACCCATCCTTCTCTATTCGTAAATCTATTTTCTGAACACTTGAGTGTAGGTTGCACACATTGTGCTCCTTGAAAACATTACTGTGTGTGCATTTCCTAAGAACAAGGAAATTCTCTTACATATCTGCTGTAACAGCCGCTCTCAAGTTCAAGAAATTTAACATTGACCGAAAGCTTAGTGCATATTCCAGTTTTTTTCATATGCGCCAGTAATGTCCCTTTCAACCTTCTGTCTTCCCTTGTTTGATCCCATCAAGGGTCACGTATTGCCGTTAATTGTCATCGTCTCTCTAGTTGTTCTTTTTTTTTTTAATTGTGGGAAAATGTGTACAGCATGCACTTCCCCACCCACCCCCTCCCAAGCACAGCCTTCAGTGGGACGAGTCACCTGCAGATGTTGTGGTCCCCTCCCCGCCTTCCATTGCTGCAGCTTTCCCGTCTCCCCAGTGCCCTCTGTCCGTCATGCATTAACTCCTCATCCCCCTGCCCCTCCTCTGGCAACCTGTGTTCTAATTTCTGTGCTGTGAGCTTGCGTGTTCTCCAGTATTTTCTTTGTAGTTACCATGGAGCTTAATTTAACAGCCTAAATTAGTAGCAGTCTCATTTGCTCTATCCCAGCTCAGCTGCGTAGCCTACAGGACCATGCCCCCGAACCCCTCTGTCCCCCACCTTTAGGTAGTTCTTGTCACAAGTTGCATGTTTATATTTTGAGTCCAACGCCACTTATTTATCATTCCATTTTATGCATTTTCCTTTTAGACCCTGTAGGAAATAAAAAGTGGAGTCACAAACTAAAAATGTAACAGTAGTGGCCTTATATAGACTTGTGTCATTCACCTCATCAGAGATCTTTGCTTCTTCATGTGGCTTTGATCTACTGTCCAGTGT
>PVKY010002417.1:0-25664 GCA_004027775.1 Bradypus variegatus | reverse complement strand
GGGGGGATGGTTTGGGTGTTTTTTTTTCATTTTTAGTTTTTTGTTCTTGTTCTGATTCTTTCTGATGTGGGGAAAATGTTCAGAAATAGATTGTGGTGGTGAATGCATAACTAGATGATCATACTGTGAACGGCTCACTGTATACCATGGATGATTGTATGTTATGTGATTGTGTTTGAATGAAACTGAATAAAAAAAATAAAAAAGGGAAAAAAAATTCTGGTTTTCAAAAGATTATATTAACATTGGGATACCACTTTATACCCATCAGATGGCAAAAATTCCCTAGCTTAATTTGCCAGAGGGGCCTTGGAATTTGCTTCCAGTCTAAGTACCAGCTCCACCACACCCGTCCAGAGCTTTCTGCTGGGGAGTGGGGCATTGTGAGTTTGGTGGGAGCTGCGGGGCTTGGCCTCACACTGATTGGGGTGAAAGTGGGGAGCCTTTCAAGACAAGCATAAGTGGAGGGGGCTCCCCATGGTGGGCTCCTTCGGGGGCCTCTTGCAGCACCCAGAGAAGAGGCACTTCGCAGCGAGGCAACCCCCTCTTTGAGTCCCAATTGCCAGTTGTGGGGCCCTGGGAGTTCTCTCGTGCCCCGAACCTGTTTACTCCTCTGTAAATGAACGCCGTCCTTGTACCTACCTCACAAGATTGCAAGGAACGATGAGTGAAAAGTGCCGAGCCCGGACCGAAACTCCTCTCTGTCCGGGACCCCGAAAGGCCCCTGCCCACCCCCATCCCCAGACCCCGCGCCCAGGGCAGCCGGTTCCCACGCCAGAGTCCCGCCGCGCGAGGGCGCTCCGGTGCTCCCTTCCGGGCGCCGGCCCTCGCGGCGGGCTCGGCGGAGAGTGTCCCACCCCAGTGCGCGTTATTTTCCGAGCCTACCAAAAGGAAAGCGGAGCACCGCGGCGCAGCTCTGCAGTCGGAAGATAAATCCGTCGGCTCTGCGCTGCGGACGTTTGTCTGGACAGAAGCCAGCCCGCAGCAGCCGGAGCCCACTCCGCAACCCCTTGGGGGTCCTCACTCCTGCTCCGGCCACCTGGCTCGCATAGCTCAGGAGGGAAGAAGGGCCGGGCCCGGACGTGCTTGCCTTGCTCCGAAATCTGGGTCATCCGGAAGGGCCGAAGCCCCAGCCCCAGCCCCAGCCCCATCCGCCCTTGCCCAGTGAGTTTGAACAAGTCACATCACCCTCCTACGCCTCAACTTCCACATCCAACAGGATGTCCCTACTCGGTAAGGTTGCTGAGAAGGTTAAAGGAGATACATTACCGTTGCCCAGCTCCCAGGCCTTGGGCAAACCACCTGCGCCTCCCTGAGCCTGTTTCTCCATCTGTAAAATGGGAATAATAAAAGTCCCTGCCTCACAGGGTCATCGTATGGAGATTGCAGGACCCTGCCCGTTCCATTGAGGTTTAGTAAATGGAGTTATTAGGGTTGTTATGAAAGCTCAGCAGAGGCCTGGAGTTCACAGCCGCCAGCCCTGGAATCCCCTGGGTTGACTTAGGGACCTAGGCCACCCAGTTTGGGAGCCACTGGCTTCAGCCCCACTTGGTGCTTCCTCCGTGGTCCCCAGCTTCAGCGGGAGACTTGCCGTGTGGCCCACGGATGTCTGGGCACAGGGCTTGGAGGCAGGGCCCCTCTGTTCTTCAGAACCTCGTCAGGGCCTCCTCTGGTTGAGTCATCAGGCAGAAACACTCAGCTTTTGACACCATCCAGAAAATGGAAATGTCCCAGGCGTCTAATCTTTCCCTTCTTTTTGGTAACTAAACCGCCCCAAAATGTAGCCAAGATATTGAACATGGTGTGAGCATCCCCACTGGACTCAGGGCCTCTGGCAAAGCCAGCCTGAGGGACTTGTGGGGAAAGCCACATTCCTGAGCCAGATTCAGCCTTGCCAGGTACTGCGTGACCCCTGACCCCACCATCCCACATCATTCAAACCTGCCCGACCCTGGGGGCGCGCCACGAACCGTGACTTCCTTCCCAGCCAGGGCTGCTGCCCACCTTTTCTTACCCCGCAAAAGATATTTGGAACAGTCTTTGAAATGAGATTAATCCTCAGTTCCCTGACAGTGTCTTTGGGCATGTGTTTTTATAACCTCTCTCTCAAATGAGAACCATTTGTCGCCCGGAAGCTGGGGAGGCCCAGCCCCAACTGTTGGGCCAGACATCACCAGCACCTGATTGAATGTCAAGGACAGTGCGAGGGGGTAGGGCCGAGGTGAGGGCAGGATGTCAGGCGGCGTTAACCTGGCCCTCGCTGGGGCTCTGCCCTGTCTCAGTCTTCAGCCGGGGGGCACATGCCAGAGGAAGAGGGCTGCAGCCCGGCCTCTGCCAGGCACCAGCCACATGCCCTTGAGCCATTGACTTTGCGTCTCTGAGCTCCACTTTCCTCATCTATAATGGCCCCTGTCTGCTGGCTGATGCACCCAGCACCATGCCTGACCAACAGCAGGTCCTCGATGTTTATGGAGGCTTTTGAACACAGTCTCAGCTCCCTCGGAGCTCAGTGATGGGAGGGTGAGGTCCCCCAGGCTGGGGCTTCCCAGGAGGCCACAGAGGTCCATGCCCCATGTGGTTCTGAGTCTCCTCTTGCTCCAAGCTCACGCTAAGTGAGGAGAGCATCCTGCAAGGAACCTGGATTGCTGGCAGGTTAATATGGAGAGGGCTGAGTTTATAGGCGCTACAGCCACAGTCTCTTTAATTAATTCTGAGCCCTCTGCCTCCCCTCTGGGCAGGATCCCCCTCCCAATCCTGTTTGAAGTTTACAAACACCGCCACCCCCACCCCGCCCCCTGCTGCCCCTGCCTGCTGAACCAACACAGCCCCTTCAGGCTCAGCTCTGAGGGACTGATTGGAGAATTCCAATCATAGGGTCTTGGCTCAAACTAGTGGCTTCCCCAAAAAGTGTCCTCTGAAGTTTGATAGTTGTGGAATTTAGGCATGAAGGAGGTCTCTGATGATCGTAGAACACAGAATTCCACCTGGGCCTGTGGGAGAATTCACAGCCCCTCACCTGGAGGACGGAGTGCAGAACAGCCAGAAACAGGCAGGTGCCTGGCACGACACAGATGTCCCTGAATTAATTCACCTTTAAGAAGCTGCTTAGAAATCGCATTTCCACCGTCACCGCTGCCCCCTCCCCCAGCTGCTTTTCTGCAGGTGTCTGGCTCTCCGCTGCGTAGGCCCCTGTTGGTCTCGGGGCTGGGGCGAGTTTGGGAAGAAATCTGAGTTCGGAGCGCTGAACTGTCGAATTGGACACCGAAGCCACGGAGACGGGCCATTTTTCTTATGCCGTGTTGCTTGCCTCCCCAGGGGCATTCCGCGGCCGGTTCCACTCGGTTCATACCGAGGAGCCCACGCCCTTCCACGGGAGCCAAGCCAAGAAGGCTCCGGGACAGAGGCCCCACATGCCATTCATCATCTCTCTCCCCCTCGGGGCAGGGCCGACCCGCTCCACTTCTCGGAGAGATCTTTGGAATGATTGATAAGCCGTGGCCTCAACTGCAGCCGCCCTGGGGAGAGAAAACATCTTTGGCAGTTTCACGTAAAGCCTCCCACGTCTGGCTTAATAAGTGCTGAAAGCGGCGCAAACAGAAATACCGCGGGCTTTCCATGACTAACAGGATGACAGCATCAGGCAGCGGCTCTGGGGATGAGAAGGAGCCGGCCTCGGCGGCCCGGCGGCCCCAGCGCAAGGGGTCCGGCTCTCCCCAGCCGCTCGGCCGATAGCGCCTGGCAGGCCTGGCCCAGGCTGCAGCACCGAGCCCCGGCGGGCTGGGGGAAAGCCGCTGGCCTCCCTGCAGCGCGGCGCGCACATGGCTCGAGATAAAGGAACCGCAGCTTCAGCTTCGGCCAACTTGGGCTGAACCGCCCTTCTCCAAAGCCCTTTCAGATGGTTTCACTTCTCCGCCCGCTTTGTTGAAAGATGTAAAAATTTCAAACCACCACAAAGGAAACATTTCAAAACCCGCTCTTTTCAAAATCAGTTACATTTTCAAAAACCCTTTGGATTCCATCTCTCTTGCCCCCCCTTCCTATGCCTCCTTTGGATTTGAATGTTTTTTATTAATTTAGAAGCCGTCCAGGTAAAGCTGGTGTTTGCGAGCCGTGTTTTACCGGCGGGAAGTAGCTCGGTTATTTAGTAGATGTATTAGATAAGTCGGTGTCTTGTCAGAATCAAGCAGATTTTCTTTATTAGGGCGAAATCCTAATGAACTCATCTGCTTCTAATATTTATAAAGAGAAGAGAAGCCATTAATTCTACTGTTTGTAAATAAAACCATCTGTGATTTCTTTCCGTTTGATGGGTTTTGGTTTTAATATACATTTTTCACAAATAAGCACAGAGATTTTTTGGTGAAAATGTCACATTCAGGATCTCATAAAGAAAGAATGCAAAGAGAGGAAAACTAAATGTTTTGTTAGCTAAGTAATTTCTCACCTTGCAGAGTGGGGAACATTTGAGCCAACTTTAGCACATTAGGTGAGAGAATCGCCCGTTGGACGCTAATGCAACCCATGACATGTTGCAAGGCAAATCGCGTCTGTTTTGAACTTTGTTTTCCTTTGGGAATTACACAGTTCGTTTAACCTAATCTGTCCTGACACTCGAATTATAATATTATGAGCTTCTTCAGGAAAGTAAAACAGTAGTTGCCTGCTTAAAAGCAAAGCAGAAGTTAATAAAGTGGGCAAAATGTCAAGGAAAAGGGGGCTAATCGAATCACGGAGTCATTCTCTAGAGAAAATACAGTCAAGTTGTATTTTTTTTTTTCCAGTGGAAATCTTGGATGCCTAATGACACATTTCTGTCCAGGAAGAAATTTGAACTCAAACCGAACTTGATTAAACTCCAAACTGTGAGACCTTGCCCAATGGGACCACTCGGGGACTTTGACTTCTGGGTGTTGGAGCTTAATTAAAATATTCAGCCAGCTGCTCCCCCCTCGCCAAGGGGACCCTGGGGAATTAACCCATAAGCTTAATTCTATTAGTTCACCTGCCTGTGTACACAGGGATGAGGGAGACCAGTTACTGATTCAGAAAAAAACCACCAGACCCACCCTTCTAAATTCAGTGTGGGCTCTCCCTGTGGCAGGGAATTGTCCCCGGAACGAGAGCCTTCCACAACGCTCAGGAGTTTGACTCCTGACCCTGAACACACACAGCTAGTTTTCATCCCTCTTCCAAGAACCAGAAAATGCCAAGCCAAGTCATTATAAGGATTTATATGCGTGTATGTGTGTGTGTGTGCTTTATGGTTTACATATTGTTTGTAATAATATGTAACATCCACTGGCTTCTCTGTGCCAAACGCTGTGCTGAGCCTTTCCCGTTCTCTTCTCAAGAAACCCTCACATCCACCCTATGAAGTGAACACATTATCCCCACTTGACAGATGAGACCACCGAGGCTCAGTGAGAGGAAGTGACTTAAAACCTGGAATTATCTGACCATAGAATCTCTGCTGTTAACCACTAGCATTGAGGCACCACTGACGTTGTTCTGATCTTGGTCTGAAATTCTAATTAATTTATTTTGCATCTGCCATACACGTGCTTAGTGTAAAATTCGGAAGATACAAAGTCCATAAGAGGAGAAGTCGGCCTCTCTCTCACCCCTTCCCTCAGCCCCCAAGGCAGCCACAGTAGATAGTTTCTGTGCCTCCTTTCAGAGAACCGAGGCTTATACCAGCAAATAGGTATATATTTACATTTTTTAAAAACACATATGGTAGCATTCCAGATACTCTGTTCTACAGCTTGCTATTTTTTCATTTAATAATACATCCTGGTGAGTTCTCTATCTCATTCCTTTCCAGACAGCAGCATGATATTCCCCTCAAGAGATGTATTACATTGAACCATATGAGATTGTCAATATTCAACCCTTTTTGACTGGCAAAAATGGCAGTTTCAAGCAGTGCTGCATAATGCCTTCGTTCACCTACCCAATCTCCTAAATGTGATGGACAGTTAGGTGGCTTCCCACCCTTTCCTCTTATGCATATCTTTTGCACACACTGACAGCTCTATCTGTGGGATAAATTTCTAGGTACCACTACCTCTGTGACCTTGGGTAAGTCAAGCCCCTTTCCTTGGCCCTGATTCCCTTGTCTGTGAAATGAAGCGGCTGCATGGGATATTTTCTGATGCTCCTCCGACCCCCAGCCCCCGGCAGGCTCTATTGTTCTGCAAAACTGTAACCCCCACATTTGTAATTCTGTATCATTGCTAGAGATTACTCGTGAATATAAACACAGCTCTGGCTCAGAGTCACCCAAATCATTGTGGAAACAAATGTTCTCCACCAAACACTAACTC
This sequence comes from Bradypus variegatus, assembly GCA_004027775.1. NCBI lineage: Eukaryota > Metazoa > Chordata > Mammalia > Pilosa > Bradypodidae > Bradypus > Bradypus variegatus. Next base: position 19,338 of record PVKY010002417.1, on the reverse strand, counting down.
ACTCCCTGCTGGCCGTATTTGTCAACCAGGGAATGAGACATTTCCCTGTGATCAATATAAACGGAATAGAAATCTATCCCAGGCAGCAGCAGCAGGCTTGGTTTTTAATAAGGGGATCTCCAGAGGATATTGCATTCCTATGACAACGGCAGACAGACGTTGATTTTTAGTGTCAGAACCTGTTTAATGCAAAGGTCTGCAGCTGGGGCCAGGCCCTGTGCTGGCTGGGGGTCTCAGGTTAGAACCGAGCTGGTCCTTAAAGGCTTTTGCACAAACTAGCCCACTGCCCCGGTCCTGCCTGGCCTTGACCCCTGTGGGCCACCTGTTCACGAAGGCAGTCACCTTTGGCAGCTCGGCTGCGGTGGAGCCGGCACAGTGGACCGTCCAGAGGTGATCCACAGTACGGCCGCGGTTATTTACAGCCACCAACCGGGCAGCTCTTGGATGACAGCAGTTCACCTGAAGCAGGACCCAGGTACCTGGGCAGAAGTGGCAGAGAGCGCAAGTGACTGTACTGACAGTCTCTTTCCTTCTTATAAATTAATCTTGGTGACAGAGTGAATCAAAGAGACCACTGAGTTAGTTACCATTTGAAAAGACTTGAGAAGGGCCAGCTGCAACTGTCCAGGACTAACTGGGATGTTCTGAAAACATGGTTCTTGCCCAAACAGCAGTAATGCCTCTGGGTTCCGTCTCTTGATTCTCCTGCCTCTTTTTAAATTATCTGCTGATACAGACCAGGGAAGGACCGCCGAAACAGGGAAACAGCTAGCACGTAAGAGAGATGGGATCGGCAGTGATTTATTTCCAGAGATTCGATATTTTAAGTTATTGTTGTTATGTGTGTGCAATAAATCATATTTTAAAGTATCTGTTAATAGAGTGTTCGATTCTTTAAAAAAAAATCCTTTTTAAAAAAACTACTCATTCAAGTAGATGGTTTGTTCCTCGAAGATAATTCCTCAGATTTTATTAAGAGATGTGACAATAAGTAAGAAAATGTCCATAAATTCTTCCACTGGGAAATTTTGCCACCCGATCTTACTTTCTGGAAAAGGTCTTGTCCTTTAAAAAATTAGGAGAAGAAGAAAGGGAGTCTTAGCTGTTATTGCTTCAAGTACTTTGTTTGAATTTATGGAAATGTATTTAGTCCTTCCTTTGGCTTTTTAGCCACTGAATTCATATTTAGAAACTTTAAACACCAGGATGGGCTTTCTCTCCATGTTGGGAAAGGCGAATCTCAAAATTGCATCTACCAGAGCTCTTAAAATCGGGCACAGAGGGTCCTCGAGGAAGGTCTTGGGGAATGATTACAACATTCCTTTGTGCAACACGACAATACTCGGCTCGTGGACACGCTCGGACCCTCCGCTGGAAGTAAGTGGCGGGGCTGCGGCTTAAAACTAATCTTGTCCACGGCTCCCTGGCAAGAGGTCAGGAGGCGAGCCTTTCAGGATGGGATCGCCGGCAAGATGTGAGGGCTCCGAGAATATAACAAGTTGTTAGGGGGGTGGGAGGAAGAGAGCGAGAGAAAGAAAGAAAAAGAATTGAGGCAAAATTAAATTTTTACAATTAAGTATATTCTTTTTTTCATTTAGTTAATTTCCAGCCGCTCACGTTTATTGCACATTAATTATGCATACGGCTTTTGTGCGACTGAAAAAGTGAGGAATGTGATCCTTATCCTTTTATGGAGGACCCAGCAGCCACGCTGGAGGCTTTGGGCAGCAGCTGGGGAAGCTTCGGGTCAGAGGGGCAGGAGCGGAGCCCCCTCTGCAAACGGCCGGGGGCTGGGGCCAGGAGCTAGCCCTCAGCCCGCTCCGCTCCCCACCCAGGACCCCAGGACTCACCCACCTCAACGTTCTCCAAAGTGTTTTTTGCAGCAGGAGTGGGGACCAAGGCACTGAGGGGGCGCTGGATGGTTGGCTGGAAGGGTTTCTGGGCCAAATCTGGGGACAGGACCTTGGGGCTAGAGCGGAGCCATGAGAAGCAAAGACTGGGGGAGGAGTCGGGGGTGACTTTCCTCCCTCCAAGCCCCCCATTCCCTCTGCAGCGAGTGAAAGGAGCTGAGAAGGCGGCAGGCAGCCCCGAGAAGGGAGAATTAACTGGGTTGGGAGATGCTTTCCCAAACCCCACCACCCACGCCCCAGCCTCAGACTCTGTGCTCTCCCCACCCCCGGGGCTTCTGGGGGGGCTGGGCAACTGGCCTGTCTGCCACAGTCTTTCCTTGCTTCCTCTTGGAGCCTGCGGCGGAAACGCCTCTGGACGCTTGCAGGCCCTGGGCCTCTCCTCTCTCTTCTCAGGAGGGCTCCGGGCATCTTCTGCCCCCTCCTCTCAGCCCAGATCCCCCCAAAGAGGGTCCCGTGGTGCAAGCTGACATTGGGATTCATGCTTGGCTCGTCCAGGGGGAGGGGGGGTCCCTGGCAGCCCCATAACCAGCTGCCAAGACTTGAGCCAAGAGGGTGGACCCACCAACCGGCCGCCCCCAGCCCCGCAAGGAGAAGAGCCTTGGGGACTCAAGCAAAGTTACCCAGTCCCCTCAGGCTGCTCCGAGCTGGGATTCCTGTACCGTGGAAGCCTCCCTTGGCCCTGAAGATGATAGATCACCTCACACTGAGCCTGGCCTGGACACGAGGGCAGTCACCCTATGTCCTGCTGACAGAGCATCCCGCTCCTTGCCTCTTCTCAGTGGGGCTCCCCCTCTCCATGCCTGGACTCCTTACCTGGACCTGGGCACCAGCACTGGCCTCCGACACGGGGCTGCCTGGGGTTTGGATGGAATATTGTCTCCACAGCACCCAGCCCAAGCCAACTGCCTGGAAGTGGGAGCTCACAACAGCCTCAATGGGCACGGGGGTCCCCATTTTACAGCTGAGGAAACTGAGGCTTTTGGAGGGAGGCAGCCTGCCCAGCCTGGACGTGGCTCCAGGCTCCCTCTCCATCCCCCTCCGCTGGCGGTAGAGGCCAGTGAGAGGAGAGGAAACTCACGCAGTCGGTCCTGCTCTCTCTCCGGCAGGTTTGCGGCGCCCATTCGCAGCACAGGGAGGGAGGCTGGGCATATGGGCCCCTGCCCGCACCCCCCTCCGGTTAGAGCCACAAACCAGCCACCCCGACATCAGCCTGGGAACAAAGACGGCGGCGAGCGGAGCTGCAGGGAGCGGCGTTACCCCCAGAGGGGCTCAGCAAGCCAACGGCTTCCCACATAGGGGGCTGCAGGAGCTAAACAACCCGAGACCTGAGACCCAAGAATGGGTACCAGCCCTCTCCCAGATGATGGGAGGGGGCTGGGGCCTGGGCTGCCCCCTTCTTTTTTGTTGTTTTAATAAAACTGCTGTGCCAATGGTCCTGCTGCGGATAAACCATCAACTGGCTCGCCTGTGCTTCCTTTCCGAATCCCCACCCCTATCCTGCAAAGGCTTCGTGACGAACTTTAAAATAAAAATTTCATCATAAAGAAATCAACCATGCATAATAATAAACAACGTGTTTAACATTTATTACTCTGTGTTCCAACAAACTAAAATGTGAAAACATGCCAAAATTTGGGTTTCATAAAACAATTTTTCATCAAGTTCTTTCCTTGGACAAAACGCCTCTGTTTTATTTCTTGCTGGCAAGACCCATTTCAAGTGCAGCAGCATTTTCCAGAAACAGGGTCGTGGGTTTGATACTCGCACAATCCCCAAGGCAGATCTTTAGCTCCATTAGACTTTGTCTGGTGGACAGTATCCGGCTTTCCCGGGGAGCAACGGGGAGCAGCCATGTCAGCATCACCACCAGAGAGCCGTCCAGGGCAGACAGTTACAGGCACCAAACCACGGGGTGCACACCCACATTCCTACGGGAGAACCAGGACCCACAAACCAGGACATGCATACAGAAGTGCACCCCTACACACACACACACACACAATTCTCTCATGTACGTAGATGGACACGTGCACTTAGCAGACCACTCTTCCAGACGAGCAGGATACTGAGTCACATATGCCAATAGAGAGATTCCCACCTGTTGGTCTTATATGCTATTCTCACACTCATAAACACACACTTTCTCCACCACACCCCTCATCCCTGCCCAGAGTCAGGAGGGGCTGTGGGAGATTTTTCAGAATCCTTGGCCATCACAGCTGGAGGGTCCCAAGAACTCGTCTCTGCACTGGGGCGTGGGCATTCTGGCCCTAGAACTCCAGATGTACTTACCCAACACCCCCGAGCTGCTGTCCCCAGGCCTCCTTTGGGGAAAGGAAGGGGCTGCCCAGTGCCCGCGGAGGCCCCACATCTCCTCTCCACCCTAACTAGGCTTCAGTGTCCCAAGGGGAGCCAGGCGCTGGGGGTGGGAGGCAACCTGCCAGAGGTCTCAGGGATTTGAACACAGCTCCAGCCTGAGAGCCAAGCCCTCCCTCTCCTCACCCACCTCTCTCCTCGGGGCAGGGCAGGGCTGGAAGAACAGGACCCTCTGGGCTCAGAGCATGAAGGACCGGGGGTGGGCTCCGTGACCTGGGAGGCAGCTCCCCCAGCCCCCAGCCCCAGCTCCTTCCTGAGCACCCATCTGTGTAGCCACAGCATCACTCCCTCCTCCCCCAGATGCCCCAGAAGGAGACGGGGAGCAAAAGAAACTTGAAAATAATAACTGCCATGTCTTTGGTTTTTCTAATTGAAGTAACAGTGCTGATGTTTTGACTAATTATCAAAATCCCTTCCTCGCAAATTACTGTCAATTTTCTTCCAAAGGGTAATGATGTTGTAGTTGTGAAGCATATCCTTATTCTTAGGAGACGTATGCTGAAGTATTTAGGGATGATGTATAGAACTTACTTAAAAACCTACAGCAAAAAATACATAGATACAGATAGGTGCAGACATAGACCCATAAAGCAATGTTGACGTGTTGAATCTGAGTGGTGAGAACACGGGGTATTACTTACACACCTTCAACTTCCCTATACGTTTGAATATTTTCATAATAAAAAGCCCTCCCTCTCACCACGCCCCTTCCCAAGCCCTTGCTCTCCTCTGCCTTCTAACCATGAATGCAACCCGGAGGTTGCATGCGACGTGGAAAGCAATTCTGCTGGCACACAGGCAGGAATATCCACCTCCCCATCTCGCAGCGGAGCCGTCACTGGGCTCTGCCCGCAAGCTGACACACCCCGACCCTAGCAGAACACAGTGACGTGGCCTCACTCAGGGGCTCCCTGATCAGCTGGGAAACGTGTGGTGTACAATCCGTGGCTGATCAGAATCAGGGACTCCCCCGTGAGTGCGGGAACCACGTCTGTCTCGCATCACTGTGTCCCTAGCACCACCCGAGGGCCTGGCACAAAGTGGGCACTCAGAATGAATTCGAGCGTACAGCAGAGGCTCTCTTTTCCACGAGCTGGAGTTAAGGGCAGTTCTCGCAGCCTTGCCAGCCCTCAGAGGTGCCAGCTGTGGGAAGAGGGGTGGAGCGCCAGGCTGGGACGCTGGGACGCTGGGACAGGGCCCGGTGGCCGCCTGTCTTGTCAGGACAGCCTTGGCAAGGGTGGGCCATGGAGGGTGAGCGTCCCTGGTGGACGAGCCTGAAGAGCAGGTGATGGGGGCAGGAGATGGGAGCCAGGGTGGACGGCTGGGCCACCCAGACCCCCAGGAGCTCTCCCAGGAAGGCCCTGGGAGGGGACAGCCTCTCTCTGGAAGGAGGCTCTCCTCCGACAAAGAGCAACCACCTGAGAGGGGCTTTTGTTTTAATCATCAGTGATCAAAGGCAAAGCCCCGCAGGACTGGTGTTCCCCCGAATGCCCTGAGCTACTGCAGGCCCCGGGATCCTTCCTCTCCCGCCCCAGCATAGCTGAGGCCTCTGGACACTGCATGTTCCAGGGGGTGGTGGGAGCAGGGGCAGGTGTCCTAGGAGCCCCTCCGAGCTCGAGGCCTTGGACCTCTGGGGTCTTGCTGACTTTCTGGCCGTGGCCTTGCACAGAGCTGAGTCACAGGTAACAAGTAATGAGAGAGGGGTTGTGCGGTTAGAAAACCACAGTGTTGAGGGGCCTTGACAGGCAGCTGAGGCTTCTGCCTCTTTGGGGAGGCAGGTGGTTAAGAGTTGGGTGATGGAATGTCAGATCCATTCCCATCTTGTCTCCAGCAGGCAAGCTGCCTAACTCTTCGAGCCTCCATTTGCTCATGCATGAAAGGGGCACGATAGAGCTACTGCACCCAATAGTCCTTGTCAACTACTTGAAACCTTGCTGGCCTGGAGTGGGTGCTCAAGGAGCCATCACCATTGGTCTCACCTGCTGCCCTAACTGGCCTGTGCCTGCCCCAGACGCCAGGGACCCCTCACGGCCACTGCGGGTGCTGAGATGCATTTGAGGCGAGTCTCACACTGGGCATTGGCAGACCCAGCGAGGCTGACAAAGAGCGCTGAAGACTGAGGCCAGTGCAGTCCCCTCTTCACCCACTCCACATGGCCTGGGCCAGCGTCCCCACCCGAGAGCCTGCCGTCCCCCCCCCACCCTGCTCCGCGTGCCCGGGTTCCCCTGGAGGTGGTGCAGCCTGCACAGCCATGGAGGGGGCCAGAGACTTTGGCCCTGCTCTCTTTGCCTTGAAAGAGCAAAACCACCGCGGGGTTCAAAAGGAAAAGAGGAAAACCTGGTAACTCGTCCCAGACGGCCTGTCCGCTTTATCAAAGCTGATTTCAGGGAGCAACATTCCCACCAGCAGAGACCACAGCCTCATTAGGGGGTTCTGGGAACGATGAAAAAGCCAGGCCGCCACGCACATCCCTGGGACAATTAGGCCTTGTCCCTCCACCCTCAAAGGCATCTCGCTGTTGCTGTGCACGTGTGTGTGTGTGCACGTGTGTTCGTGTGTGTGTAAATCTCTGTGTCTCTCTGTTTCTTGTCCTTGTCTTATCTCTTTCTTTTTGTCTGTCTTTTTCTGTTCTCTCTGTCCTTCTCCCCCTCTCAGCCCCAGGCTATCCTGAGTGTCCCTAAGGCTCCATCTACAGTCCGCTGGGTACCCACAAATGTCCTAGGCCAGACACGCCTCCCCAAGAGCCCCTGTCCTTGTGTCTCCAGCAGATGCTTCCCTGGACACCCAGCTTGGCCAAAGGATGGGAATGGCGTGAGCCCCTCAGCCACTCCCTTTTCCACTGAGCTCAAATTCTCCCCATCACGAGTACAGAATGCAAACGATTCCCCCAGAGCAAACTCCCCGCTCCGGTTTCCGGATGCCTCCCTCAGATGCAGCCTAGCTGAAGCCCAGATTCTTCTCCAAATCCTCACTGGCCACCTCCCCTGCCCCAGCCCTGTGGAATGTCTCTTACCCACGTCAGGAGTGACACGCAGAGACAGTAACACATTCCTCCGCGCCCCCGCATGTGGCGGGGGCGGGAGCCTTCGCTGAGCGGGATCCTGCCGTCCGGAGACACGGCCCTGCTGGGGAAATGCCACCCAGAACAGTCTCTGCCGGCACCGCCGCCACCCCCGGTCCAGGCATCACGACAGCCACACACGTGAGACGCAGAGTCCCACATCGGGCCATTATCTGAGGGCATTCGCATATTGCTCTACGTGAGAAGGCAAATGCTTAATACTTGTTTCTGTCATAACGCCAGAGGAAGCGGGCACAATATCTGCAAAATTAGAAACAGCCTTGGGTCTCAGCCCCTCACTGATGGTACTCGGGTATTAATCCATTAAGGCAATCAAAAGAGCTTAAATAAAAGTCTGAAGCCTGCAATATACATGTCAATGAACAAGCGGTAAAACTTCCTGAAAAGGTGATTTCAAAGCCATATTGCCCACGCTTGGCAAATTGCATATTTAATTATTTTGTCAGTCCCTCTTTCTCCTCTAATCTTCGGGGAACATGCCTTTGGACATACGAAACCAGTTAGGATAATTAAGGGACGATGGAGTGAGGTGTCGGCTGATTTCTCGGAAAGATGCCATCCTCTAACCTGGTATGAGATGTGTGCAGACCCCGCGACAGGCGGACGGCCTGGTAATGTCTGCCTTTCTAGAGAGAGATCAAAGGTCTTTTGCCCCTTTCAAGACGTTTGTAGAATTTGTTTCCCAATTATCCCACATTTGTGCACTGGGACATCCTTGTTAACTCTTTGATGGCACCTCTTGAATTGGGCCGTAATTGCCCTCCAGCCGCACCTACGGCTCGGCTCGGGGCGTGGGGCTGGGCTGCTGCCCCGGTCTTGGCTCACAGCGGGAAGGAGAGGGATGGGCGCTGGAGCAGGCTCTCTCCGGCGCGCAGGCCCCACCGAGTGCTGGTAAACTCCTCTCCCTTGGAATCGGGGGTGAATTGGACTAGGATTTTGTTTTGTTTTGTTTCGTTTTCACAATTTTGCCATCTTCAGAACAGAGCGTGACTGCCTCTGAAAACCATCTATAAAGGAATTTTGCTGAATACATTATTTTCCCACATTGGATTATTTCTTCTAGTCCAAGGGGATGTATTAAGGAAAAAAAGCAAAACCATCAACTATTTGGAAAAAGTGGTAAAGATTTTGAAGTTTTAGTTGGGGCATTTCGAAACTAAATGTGATGTGAATAGCATTCCTATGCATAAAGTCAAAATGTTAATCTTTTTATTGAGGTAAAATTTGTATAATGTGAACTCGACCATTTTAACATGTACCATTCAGTGGCATTTGTTAAGACATTTTAAAGAAAATCTAATATAAAGACTTGTTCTTGCGTGCATTTTATTTACTTTTTATCCATTTCCTTTTTTCACATTCTGTCGATCTTTCTTGACTCTGCAAATAATTTTTTCTGATTACTTAGTTCAAACATTTTGTCTTTAACATCTCTGTCTTATTTTAAGAAAAAACAAGTGGGGGAAAAGGGAGAAGGAAAGAGAAAAAGAAAAAGAAGAAAAAAGAAAGGCCTGAGTCTCTTCATATGCAAATACAGCGGCCCTTTTAGAAATACTTTTTCTGAGAGTCCTTAAATAATTTGAGAAATGAAATACCACTGATTTGAGGAATTGTGGCCCTTTCAGCATATTCCAAAGGTTGCTTCAGGAACTTCTGTTGACACTTGTTTTTTTTCTGTCCTTTCATTTTACCTCTCAAAAATTCACCTGCATCCTAGCAAGTTTTAAAGTGAGACAGGCTCCCAGGAAAGTCAGAGGGAAATTTTCCCGTACGACGTGAGCTGTCTCTGATATTCCTCCAAAGAAACCTCGGATCATGGGGCAGCAGAGATGGCAGGGCCATGTCTCCTACAAACAAGAAACTCAAAACTGCCCCATTTCCCCTGGCAAATAATTCCAATTGTGAGGAATCCTCCTCAAGCCCCCTTCAAATATATACATTGAAAAAAAATATCCCAGGGAAGTGTATTTTCTGCTCTTTGCAGCAAGAAAGCAGTGATTATGGACCCCCGGTATCTCCACAAGCTGAGAGCAAGTGACTCCAACCTGGGTTTCTGCTTCCAGAGAAAGGGGCAGAGGGTTCCCCTGTGAGGGGCAGCCCCTCTGGAGATCCTGGGTGGGAGTGCCATCTTTAGCCTATAAAAATATAGGACTCCCAATTACATTTGAATTTCAGATAAAAAGTAACTTTTTAAGGATAAGTAAGTCCCAAATAGTGCTTGGGACATACACTAAAAATCTCTATTTTTCACTTATCTGATATTAAAATTTAGTGGAGCACCCTATATTTGATCTGGCAACTCTGGGGTTCCAAATGGGGTTGAGGAACCTGGGCAGGGACATTCCAGTTTTCCATCCAGAAGCAAAATTGAGTCTGTTAAGAAAACACAGGGCTTCAGGTTGGGCTGGGAACCGTGGTTGCCGTGTGACCCCACAAACTTGTCCCATCCTCTCTCTGCACCCCGATTTTCCCATCCCTGAATTGGGGGTGTGGACTAAGTGAGGTCTGAGGTCTGCAGGAGGGAAGGAAGCTGACTGACTGTCCCAGCCCTGTGTGGGGCTTTCCAGGGGCTCGCTGTTCACGGGCCTCCCAGGTTAGTGACCCTGTCTCTGCTTTATCACGAGGGAACTGAGCCTCCAGGGAAGGAAGCACCAGGGTGGATCACCCCACAAGCAGATGGGGTGCATGCTTAAGGGAGCAGCAAAACCGGAACACCTAGAAATTTTAGTTGGAATTTTTAAAAGCCTTAAAAGAACACACTGTGGGAAGACACGGGACTTTGTAAGACTTCCTAACACTTACTTTGCAGGTTAGTACTGCTTTTATTTTGGTCACCTGGGAGGGGGGCAGGGGTATCTTGACATTTTAGGGGTGCTGGCAGTGGAAGGTACTGATGTATGGGCCTGGTGGTCCCCGGCCAGCTGTGAGTCCAGGCCTCAGAAACTCACGGTTTCCCAAACCCTCGTCTGCTGCAGAGAGCTCGGGAAACGGCCTCAGGAGCTCTCGTCCATGACTCCAAGTTTCAAGACTACAGACCACTGGCCCTGCTGGGGATCCATGCAGTAGAGCTGGGCGGGAATGGGTTATAGATGATTTCAAACCAAGTCCACAGAGGAGGGCACAGTTTCTCAAGGCTAACTCTCTACCTCCTTCCATTTCTGTCTCTTTCCCTCTCTCACACATGCACGCACACGGCACACAGCACTGGGCTTGACTTCCAAGCCCCAGGCCCCCCTCAGCCCCCAGGGCCCAGTTTGGAGTTGCTTTTCTGTCTCTTACGGAGCCTCAAAGGATGGCTGCCCCACTCAGCTCCAACATCTCCCTCAGCCAGTTCTTCCTCCTATCTCCCCTAACTCCCTCCTGCTGTAGGAGAAGCCCTTTTTGTTCTTCTGGGCCTCTGGGGAGAAAGAGAACAGCTGGTCAGCATCTGGTGCTCTCCATTAGCCAGGGCCTCTGCCCCCTTGGGCCTTCCGCTCCCCGGGCGGAATAATCCCGCTTCCTCTAACCTTTCGGCTGGGTCCTCTGCTCTGGGTCTTTCATCATGTCCCTCGCTTGCCTCTGAAGCCACTTCAGGCTCCCTGGCCCTCCCGTGGCTTCTGCTGGAATGGAATAGGCTGACCAGTGGGGGCAGGGGCTGAGTGACCCCTCTCCCCTCCCAGACAGCAAAGGCGGGGGCAGCCGTGACTAGCGCCGGGAGGCAGATGTCAGGGCTGTGCGAGTGGCCCCCACCCCCACCAGGTGAGCCTAGGCTTCTCGTCCGGAACATGGCGTTTCGGTGCCCTCCCTCAAAGCTCTGCTGGAAGGATGCCATGAGGTGATGGCATTTCAAAGCTTCTACTTCTCAACCATCCTGCACCTCTCTTCCACCGTTCCCACTTACCCATGGGTGACCTCGGACAAGTGACCTTACCTCTTAAACCTCAGCTTCCTCACCTGCAAAGAGGTAGTTAGGAAGATTCCAGAGAGAAGCCCCCTGAGGTGCCTGGCCCAGCAAGAACTCAGGTGTGTTAGGACAAGTATCCTCACAGGTGCTGTGCACAATGACAGGATCCCTGTTATTATTACTATTATCTATCATCCCAGAATGTGCACAACTCCCTGTCTCCACTGGCCTGCTGCTGCCCTACCCTGAGGTCCTGGATTCTGGGCCCGTCAGATTCTGCTCAGGGCCCTGGCTGGGAAGGCGGAGAACTGCAGACACGGCTGAGTTAGCTTTTCCTCCTCAGAGCTTCCAGAATCCATTTGGGGATTTCCTTTTTCCAGAAGCCTCCACAGCCCCAGGGTGGTGCTTCTGCCAGCCATGGAGCCACAGGAAAGCTGAATCCAGTAGTTCTCTCCCTGGGGAGGAGTGTGCGTGCCCCAAGCTGGGCATGGGCACTGAGTGGGCAAGATCGGTGCAGCTGAACCGCCACGCAGAGTATTTACAAATCTAAACAGAAAAATCAAGATCACAAATCTCCCAGCCTCGGGTCATGTCCCTCAGATCCTACCACTGTGGAAATGCCCCAGAAGTGCTAGCTGTTGAGTGTCCAGAAATGGCACACACTGTCAGGGTTTGGAGATGAGCACGGTCTAAAGCCCTGGCTCTCAGAGCACCTGAGGTTTCTCCTGTCCAGTTAAGGGAAGAGCAGTTCACGGCACCCTCGGCTCCCTCCTGCCGCGTGACACTGCATCCACAAACAGACCCCCAGCACATACCCCGCCATTAACTTGGTGATCAAAACTTGGAAAGCATCCTGGAGACTAGAGAGAAATTTATTAAATGCAAAGTTCTAATTACTTTGCGGAATGCTGATGAAAACTGCTCCTTAAGTAATCTTTTTTCTAGTGACTGAGCAACAGCGTATTTCCATAGCAATTATTTTTAACATTCTGAAAATTGCCCTTAAGATATGCAAAACACATTTTGCATGAATCGCACATTGGAGAGGCAAACTCTCTTATGTCTCCACTTATCCATCCCAGTTATTAAGAAAATGGAAAGTCAAATTTGTTGATAATCACATTTCCGCAGCAAAACAAACGAGGAAAGGAAACCGCGAAATCAAAAAGAGTGTCGTCGGCATCTCCCTGTGTTTGCCATTCCTGCCACAATGTGTAGATTCCAGGGTGGGATTTTCCTGGCATCAAAAGACAGCAAGGCTCTCCCTCCCCAGGCTCCTTAAGTGGGTCGGATGGAGCCTGAGGTGTGAGAACTTACCTTGGGCGTCCCGAGGGGCAGGCCGGACTGGGGAGCCGACCGCGCCATTGCTGCGCCGAGGAAGGTGGAGGCGCGGTGCGTGGAGGCGCTTCGTGGACAGGTGTACGGGCCCCTCTCTCTCCAAGGCGCTACCTGCGGTTTACTGGACATTTATTAGAAGCCCACGCAATATCATGAAGCACCTGCAGGCAATAAAAACCCTTACATGTGTGAGGCCTTGAGGAAATTAACGGCTCCTCCCTGGGGATGCATATTTTGTGAAGATGTTTATTACAGATGAAGTGCTCCCGGGGTGGAACATTAACAAGTTGTAGAGTGATAAAAGGATTTTTATCCTTTCTCAGTGACAGAAGTAGGAAGAGGGCTTTAACGGAATCGATAAAAGGCCCACTTCCTAATGAATTTTCTTAACTCTTTGTTAGTAGGGTAGGCCGAGATTGTCGTGATCCTTGGCACGCTGGGCCATCGGACAGAGCAGTGGAGCAGAGCAGGGGGTGCGGGGCTGGGGTCCTGGACGGAGAATGCACAAGAGGGGTTTGAGTGTGAATTCTGGGAATGGAAGGCCATCCATGAGCAGGCGTGACTCGGGCACACGCTGCCCCAGGAAGCTCATTTCATGTCCCTTGCAGGTGATGGGGTGACTCAGGCCAAAAGGCAGGTTCCGAGCCCCTCTTTTTAACCCCCTGCTCCCCGCTCTGGCCTGCAGGCCATTACTGAGATGAAAGCCCGGAGAAGGCCTTTGGACCATGACTGCGGAATCTAATTGAATTATATGAACACAGTTAAACGTCTGCTTCAGAGAGGCAAGGCTCGCTTTCAAGATTGGATGCTTCGGGAGTTAATGGGCTATTTGAACAATATAGGCCAAGAGCCGAACACAGGTGGGCTGTGTTAATAACTTTATTTAGACCCGCTTTTTCTTCCCCCTTTGAGGTGCACAAGCCTTCCATTAATGCATTCATTAGAGTTTATGGCCAGGCTCTGGTTTTCTCCTAATGACACTGCCCAGACTCGGCTCCTCAGCTAATTGAGGCCAGCTGTCTGGCCACCCCGCCCCAGCCTCGGGACCCGGTGTCACCGGTGCTGGCTGGGCTGTGTCTGGGCCTGGCCAGGGTCCTGGACCCTAGCAGTTGGCAGGAGGTGGGTGTAAACGGGGAGCCCTGCCACTCTCCCAGCAGTTGCAAGAGAGGAGCATGCAGGGGAGCTTGTGTCTTTAGACTCCCTACCCCACCCCCAGGCCCCCGGTGAAGGAGCCCAGATGGGTAGGCCGCCACCTCCACCCCCACCTAAATGGCCGCTGCTGCCTCCGCTTGCTCCCTCCTGGCCCTCCTCCCCACTGCACACCCCCCAAGGTCTCAAGAAGCCAATCTGAGCCCATCATGCCCTGCTGAATAGCCTGCCATGGCTCCCCATTGCCCTCTGAGTAAGGTTCAGACTCTGTCTTGGCACTTGACACCACTCTTCTGGCTCCAGCCTCCTCTCCCACTGAGCACCTCAGTGCATCCCTGACTCCCTCCTCTGCGAGTTGTGGACCATTAGCCAGGAATGCTACACCCCAATCCCTCCAGACCCACCTTCTCTCAAACCTGCCAGGCCCAGTTCAAAGGCAGCCTCCTCCAGGAAGCCCTCCCTCTGCCTCTCCAAGTTCCCACAGTGCCTCTGTGCCCCCTGCATCCTGTGCACTTCCGGCCTGAGTCAGAATGCTGTGACTGTGGGTCTTAACTACAGCCCCTCCCTCCACTAGACCACGATTTCCTTGAGGGCAGAGCTCATGTTCATTGTTATTATTCAAACAACAATAAACACCAGTGGTTTTCATTTGTCAAGCATATGCTATATTCCAGATGCTTTATAAGCCTTAGCTCAAATATCTGGAGCAACCCCAGGAGGTATGTTTTATTGTCCCCATTTTGCAGATGCAGTCACTAAGGCTCAATGATGGGAAGTTACTTACTCAAGATCCCCCAGCTTCACCATTTACCACCTGGGTGACCTGGCTCCAGCCTCTGATAACACTAACAACAGCATCCACATCACAGGATTTTAGCCACAGTGTCTAGAATATATTCAGAACAGCTCATGAGAGTAGCTTTTAAATGTCCAGGAATTAATTTTGTGAACTGGCTGTTAAACACAGCCATTATTAAAAATTAAATTATATCAGCTTACCATTAAATAAACTATATTTTTAAAAGGTAATAAATCCTCAGAACACATCAGTTCCTAATGAATTTACTTCATTTTGTGACCATCTGTGCCCTGGAGTGTGTTTATGTCTGTTTTGTCTGTGTGGAGGGGCGCTACTGCACATCTCTTCCCAACTCTGTATTCAGTGGCTTCATGTTGGTAGCTTGAAATCAGATGTGGTGAGAACATTTGCACCACAGAAATTGGCAAACTCTACAAACCAGGCTTATTTTTCTCCAGAGAGTTGGTTGTGAGACTTGAACCTGGACACTCCTAGATGATAGTGGGGAGCCGATCGAGCAAGCAGTCGACATCTCACTCTGAGCGGGTGCCTGGCACATAGTAAGCACTCGATAAAAGGTCGTCTGGCTGTAGATGATGGAGGTGTTGCAGACATGCCAGTGATGTCAGGCCCCCCACACTCCAACTCCAAACCTCACTCTCAGCCCCCGCCTCTCTCCTGTGCTCCAGCTCCCCCCACCAGCCCTGACTTCTGACACCTCCACTGTGATGCCCACAAGCCCCTCAGACTTGATGTGGCCATGCTGGCTCCCCAGCTCTGCGAATGGCATCTTCACCCTGGCTCCTGACCACCTCCAAGAGAAGGTCATGCTCCTTGCTGTCGTCGGAGGCTCTCCCCTGCCTGCTGCTGCTGCCAGCTGGTCCCCAGACTCGTCTCCTGCCTCCCTGTTGGGCGCGTTCTACTCTCAGCAATGTCAAAACTGCTGTCAAACATTTTCTTCCAGACGGTGTTCTGGATACTGAGGCTACAAGATAGACAAGGCAAACTCCCTGTTCTCCTGAAGCTTTGATTCTAGCAGGAAAAAAAAAATGACATTTAGGCAGAGACCTGAACAATGTGAAGGTGGAGGGAAAAGCCCTAGCAGGGTATGCTCAGGAAGCAGCAAAGGCTGGAACATAATGAGCAGGAGAAGGGCAGGAAGTGAATCAGAGATACGGAGCTGTGCCAGCATGCTAAGGACTTGGGAATTTATCAAGAATGAGCTAAGAAGCCATTGGAGGAGGCTCTGCAGTAGCCAGTGGCATGACAGTCACATTTCAGAGCTTTACTCTGGCTGCCGTGCTGCCTGTGGGAGGTCTGGGCAGGCCCAGCGAGACTTGCTAGGAAATGACCACAGTCGTCCCGATGAGATGATGGAGGCTCTGCTGGTTCTTCCTTCTGGGCTTCAGAATGACCCGGCCCAACTTCTCCTCATCATGTAAGACTAACTCCAAGGTCACCTCCTCCAGGAAGCCTCCTTGCCTCCCCTTCCCAGGTCGGATCAGGCAGTCCCCCTTGGTTCTCCCACGATGCCCACGTATATCCCCCTCACTGCATGGACCTCACTGTTTATAAAGTTCTGTTCACTTGTCTGCTTCGCCAATAGCCAGAGAGCAACTCGAGGGGAGGGGCTGCAATTCTTCTCTCTCCTCTGGGCCAGCACATGGCCAGGCTCAAAAAGGATGCTCATGAACATGTGTTGGCATTAACTAAAAGATACAGCAGTATTCACAGAATGAGTGCCACTGGACAGAGTTCAGAGAATACCTGTCAAAGGGAAGCTTCTATGGGGTCCCAGACGTCCACCTGAACAAAACAAACTTGGTTCCTACCCTCTTGAATCTCCCACTCCAGGGTTTGGGGAACTTCCAGAAGCTGAGTGTGGCTGGATTGCAACAGTGGTGGGGAGCTGACACAGAGTTAGTTCACACTATACCTTAAATGCCTGTGAAAGCATTTGCACTCTATCCTGTCATCAATACAAATCCATTGAAAGCATATCATATAGTCAAATTTCAGTTTTCAAAGATGACTCTAAAATGGTGCCAGGCCCAGATGGTTTTATGAGTTCTCTCAAGGAATAGATAATTCACATGCAACTTGTATTTTCTGAATAAAAGGAAAAGATGGAAAGTTTCACTTATAATTTTATGACATTAGCACAAATCTAATCCCAACACCCAACAAAGACAACACTAAAACCCTATAGACCAATCTCATCTGTAAATATTAGTGGAATAATGTTAACAAAGAGAATCAGGCAGAACATTAAAAGTATCATGCACCATGATTAAGTTACATTTACTCCAGGAATACAGGGTTAGATCAACATGAGGAAAATCTATTTATGTTACTCACCATGTTCAATGCACATTCTTAATGTAAATGTTATACAGACTTTATATTTGAGGGTGTAACATGGGTGACAGGTGTGTGAACCAGATGAGTTGCTGATGAGTATGCCTGTGATGGCAGGTGTGCTCCAACATTGCCTCGGCTGTGCTGGCCCAGCAGTTCTCCTCCTATACTCTTCAAGACACAGACATGAACTTACACACACATCTCTTCTTGGCCACGCCCAGGGTTACTAAGCGACCCCAAAGTTACCTTGATTCTCAGACTCTAACCCACTTGCCTAAATGATCATGCTGTACCAGTGAACTAGGTTGAGGTCTACATATTGAAAGACAGAGAATCTATTTTCTTACTAAGTTATTGTCTGCCTGGAAAACCCAAGACAATCAAAAAAAATTATTATACCTAAAAAGAGAGCTTGGTAAAATGGATAGTGGTTAGACAAGGAGATAGAGAGAAAGAACTTCCCATATCTCAGTAGTATGATGGTTAGGTTCATGTGTCACCTTGGCCAGGTGATGGTACCCAAGTGTCTGGTCAAGCAAGCACTGGCCTGTTACTGCAAGGACATTTGTGGCTGGTTAATGAACCAGAGGCTGGTTTATTAAATCATCAGTTGATTGGCTGCAGCTGTGACTGATTACATCAACGAAGGGCATGTCTTCCACAATGAGGGAATGCAATCGGCTGGATTTAATCCAATCAGTTGAAGACTTTTAAGCAAGACAGTTAGAGGACCGTCTTCTTTGGCTGACCAGCGAAGCATTTCCTGAGGAGTTCATCGAAGTTGCCAATTTGCTGCCTGAGGAGTTCATCAGACATCTTCATTGGAGTTGCCAGTCTGCTGCCTGCCCTACAGAATTTGGACTCATGCATCCCCACAGTTGCATGAGACACTTTTATAAATCTTGTAATTATAGATATCTCTTGTTGATTCTGTTTCCCTAGAGAACCCTAACACAAGTAGCAAACAGAAATATAATGGAAGGAATATCCCGTTTATAAAAGCCATATAAAAGTACTAAATGCCTAGAAATAATCGCAACCAGAAAAGTACGAGACCTATATGGATAAAACTAAACATATTTACTGAAAGACATAGAAGAACTTTTAAATAACCATGGAGCAGGGCATTTTCCTGGATGGGAACATTAATTACTATAAAGATGTCCATCCTCTCCACAGGTAATCTACGAATTGAGCACAATTGCAAATAAAATACCAGTGGAATTTTGTGGGGTTTTTTTTAAATATAATTATAAAGTTCATCTGGAAAACCAAAGGTATTAGAATTAATAAGACATTTTTGAAAAGAAAGGTTAATGAAGAAGGTTTGCCATTAAGATAAAAGAGATTGTAAAACTATAGTAATTAAATCAGGGAGATACCAGCAGAAGAAAAGACCAACATGTCAATGAACTAGACCCAAAGACAACGACAATTTAGTACAGTAAAAGATTTCAAATCAATAGGGAAATAATGATATTTTTTTACTCTAACTCAAAAATGTTATTTTTTTCACAGTGTACAATCAGTTGTTCATAGTATCATCATACATTTATCACCACAATCAGCACCTGAACATATTGATTACTACAAGAAAAATTGCTTTTTTTAGTAATAGTAAAAAAAATGATAAAAAGAAAAATAACATGTCATGTAATACAATATAATAGTAAGAACAGCAAATAACACCACTACCAAGAATCCCATATTCCTCCCCTATATCCCCCTCTCATATACATTTAGCATTGGCATATTGCCTTTGTAACATTTAATGGAGGTATATTACAATGTTATTGCTGACCATAGACTCGAGTTTGCTTTGATTATGTTTTTTTCCGAATACCATCCCTTTTTCACCTCTCTACATGGTTGACAATCATTTGCTTTCCCACATGCAAAAACATTTTTATATTTGTATATTTAATAACAGTCATTGGCCACTCCAATCTTTGCCATATTATACAGTCCCAGTCTTTATCATCTATCTTTACCTCCAGTGTCATACATTTTCCTATCCCACCTATTTCAGCTTTACTCACAGATATCTTCGTTCAGTATACTCATAATTATGTGCTCCTATCACACAGTATTATGCCATCTATTCTGGATCTATACAATCAATCCTAAACATTCTGTAGTCCTTCAGCATCAAATGGCTGGTCTCTACCCTCTTTCTATCTCCTGGTCGCTTGTGTTGTCAGCTTTTAACTCCCAAAGTTTGTTCATTAATGTCTGTTCATATTAATGAGACCATACAGAATCTGTCCTTTTGTTTCTGGCTAACTTCACTCAACATAATGTCCTCAAGGTTCATCCACATTATTATATGCTCCATGCCTTTGTTCTGTCTTACAGCTGCATAATATTCCATCATGTGTATATACCACAGTTTGTTTATCCATTCATCCATTGATGGACATTCGGGCTGCTTCCATCTCTT